>OV651814.1:57501411-57562772 GCA_927349885.1 Psylliodes chrysocephalus | reverse complement strand
CTATTTAAAAATTTGTGCCGGTCCGGTTGAATTATGGTTCCTCAATTCTATCATAATTTGTTGTTTTATCGGCAAAGTAATTATAAAAGTAATTGCTAATTCTTTTTTTCATGTAATTGTAATTAAATCAGTATAATTCCTATTTTTACAACATGTACTTTATAGTTTTAATAATTAATTCCTTTTTAAAAAAAGTACTTTGTAATTGTAATTATTTTTAAAGTAATTACCCAGCTCTGCACGAAAGGAGAGTGTTTTTTACATGTCTTATTTTGCCGCCATTTGTCGGGAAACACAGCCTTAACTTGGATAATATAAAAAAAAACATGTAACTACGTACAAATCATTTATTAAAAATAAATTTCATTATCTAAAAGCTAATTTAAATTAGGCAAGCCGAGAGCGACAAAGCTGTCATTTAATGTCAGTTCGCGAAAAACGTCAATTTTGCGGTTCGATATTTGAAGCTCCTGAATATGGAGGGTAGAAAAAAAGGAGGACCTTTATATTAAAAAGTGGCCACCGAAATGTATACAATTAAGATGGCGCTTGTGTAGCCAGGGGACAAAATCCAATGCTATATAGTCATATAGATTGCTCATTCATAAGAATTATTTATTGTTTATATTATTATTTTTCAATAAAATTTGACTATTGTCGTGTATTGTCAAAATTTATCTTCGATCACAGAACACTTACTCTTCTACGACCAATCACTTTTCACGGTGTAGTTTTTAGTTTTTTATGGCTGAGCAATATTTATTACTATATACATCATTGGTGGCATTGTGTGATCTGAATTATCGACTGTCGACGTCCCCTGGGCACAGAAGCGCCATCTTAATTGTATACATTTTAAGGGACACTTTTTGTATACAGAGATTGTTCTCCTTTCCTCTACCCTCCATACTCCTGAAGCACAAAAGCCTAGTAGAGTCCGATTACAATTAGAAGAACACAGTTACGTCATCATTTGGCAAAGTAATCAATTGATTATCGCCGTCTAGTGGAGTGTTAATATTATTATAACATGTATGACTCAACTCTAATTAAGGTAGTTGTGGGAGAGTGTGAGAGAGAGAATGGCATTCTAAGTCCGTTTGTCACAAAATGAGTAATATCTATAAGGAAGTTTAATAAAATGTTTGGCAAAACCGAATAATTACATTAGTAGATTAAGGTAGTTACATAACACCTGGTAAGTTATCTTCGTACTTTATTTATTCTATACTGAGAAGAAGACATCTAACGAAATATCCATCTATAAAAAATAAATAGTCCACAATTCAAGAGTCAGCTAAATCAGACCTGTTAAAATTCTGCAAACGTAATCTTTAACACAGCATTAGTTTGTCCACGAATAAACATTTCGCTTTGGCAAATTTATACTCACCATGTAAACTGGGCTTTTACGTTTATTTTATAAACTAGTTTGAAATATCAAACATACTTTTTTTAACAATAAATTTTTATCTAGATATTTCTGATAGCTAGCGTGTCCTTTAGTCAATTCCAATTACCTTATTTATACGGTATTATATTAAATTTTATTTATTTTTAAATTATGAAAATCGTTAGAGAAATATTAGAAAAAAATGTTTAAGATTTTAGAAATTTGTGTTTTAATTCTGTATTGTTTTAAAATGTGTCAATGTGAAGATGAAGCTTGGGATTCATTTCAAAATTCGGTCATGGAAAAAAATCGTGAAGGTACGTAAAAGTTAAATTTAACTAGTAATATTGAATTATTAAGTACTTACTTCTACTAGCACAATTATTTTGAATAATTTTACTAAAAAAGTCTTTACCAAACTAAAAAACTGAGCTAAAATTGAACAATACTGCTTAACACTGGGTCCACAAAAAAGTCTCTTCTCTGCACTTCCAAATCTTCTATATCAAATCATACAAATAAATATTTTGGGGATCTCGTATTGGCATTAGGTTTAAGTCTTTCAGATTTTATAGTTTCCTGATCTTATCATAACGACCAATCTTGGATAAAGTTTACTTCCTGTACGATTTGGACACAGCTTGTAATTGCACACCATCATAATTAAAGAGAAAAGGTTAACTCTGTGACTTTACATACATGTTCAGATAAGCAATATACAGGGATTTCATTTCAAAACTAGCCACCCAAAATAACTTTTAAAATATCTTTAAAACAAAAAAACAAAAAACACATTAATTTATATTTACGGGGAGACACATTTTACAAGTATCTGTAACCGTGCAGTTTCATCCCCTAAGCGGTGGTGAATATCACTTCTAAAATTTTAAATAGAAAGGGGTATCATGTGATAGCTCTTCTTAAAGGTATCTTTTTTTCCAATCTTTTGACATATTATTTTTTAAATCGGATTAATTTTTCACCAAGTCATGCCATTTTAACCTTTTAAATTAAAATAATTATTATTTACATTGTATTTACATTATCAATATTTTATTTGCGTAAGAATTACATTGTACTTAAATAAGATGTTCAAAATGTCCGCCATTGTTGGCAAGGCAATGGTAAAGTCGCAGCTCGAATTCATCCCGCACTTTTTGAAGCGTCTCTGGTGTAATCCGCTTACACTCCTCCACTATTCTACGTCTAAGTTCTGGAATATCGCGAGGTTGAGTTTTATACACCACAGTTTTTAGATGTCCCCAGAAAAAAAGTCAAGGGGCGTTAGGTTGGGTGATCTCGCTGGCCATTCTATAGCGCCCCTTCTTCCGATCTATTTATCTGGAAATGTCTCATTAAGCCAATTTCGTACAGGCAAGGCATAATGTGGAGGTGCTCCGTCCTGTTGAAAAAATAGGTTTTCTTCGTCTAGTAACAAATTTCTATCTTGATCTATTTGGTTTTCTACGGATTGGCTGTGCTCTTCCCGAAAAACATGTGGATTTGTATTGTCCCAGTACCTACAATTATGTTTATTGACAAATCCATTTCAAAAGAAATCTGCCTTGTCAGTGAAACAAATATTTTTAATAAAATTATGGTCTTCATTTGCCCTTTAAGTCATTAATTCGCAAAATTCTAATCTTCTGTCATAATCATCCTCAGCAAGCTGTTGTAAAAGCTGTAGTTTGTAAGGAAATAATTTATTTAGCCGTAACGTTTTATGCACAGACCCAACGGAAATATTTGTTAATCTGGAGACTTTTGGTATTGATGTTTGAGGTTCCATGGCAAAATGACCTAAAATCTCAACTTGTGCAGCTTCAGTTAAAACTCTACGATTTCTTACAGTTTTATTGCACATCCAGTTTCTTGAAATTTATGAACTAAATCCAACACATACTAATGCCCAACATTTTTATCGGGATGTCTCTGATTAAAAACACGAGCAGTTCTGCGTGCACAGCGTTGTTCTTCACCATAAATAAAGATTATTACAATTCTTTCTTGTAAAGAATAAACCATTGTCAAAATTAAATTGTCAGTACACAACGAAACCAATAATCTACTAATAATAAATTGTTTTAATTTACGGTCAAAAATATCTTACGCAAAAAACATTTAAGGCTTTTTGCTAACTTTTTTATCTCGGTATTTATACTCATGCATTTTAATTCAATATTTTTTCAGGTTTCTAGGTTATAAGTTATAACTTGGTGAAAAATTAATCCGATTTAAAAAAATAATGTGTCAAAAGATTGGAGAAAAAGAGACCTTTAAGAAGAGCTATCACATGATACCCTTTTCTATTTAAAATTTTAGAAGTGATATTCACCACCGCTTAGGGGATGAAACTGAACGGTTACAGATACTTGTAAAATGTGTCCCCCCCGTAAATATAAATTAACGTGTTTTTTGTTTTAAAGATATTTTAAAAGTTATTTTGGGTGGTTAGTTTTGAAATGAAATCCCTGTATAGCTTTTCTGCTCATGGATACCGGATATTAATGATTTGAAGAATTTGAAGAAATTATGAGGTGACTAGATTATTATTGTTTAGGTTGTTTTTAAAAAGTTGCTGGTCTGTCAAAATAAATAAAATAAGCCGCTATTAAAAAAAAAAAAACAGCATTTTTAAGCAGCAGCAAACAACCCACCTAAACCACCTCGAAATCGGTGGCACTTAAAATTTTAAAACAACATTTTTGTATTTATATCTAATGTGTCCCGACACATGACTTTCCATTTAAGTTAGATCCCGGTAAAATAAAAAAAAAATGAATTTTGTACTTTTCATTAAATATCTTCAATGCGGTCCATTTTAGGGACATCATGTAAAAAACAAAAATTATAGATAATGACAACACTTTTATTTGAAGAATTTTCTTCAATCATAAATAACAGAAATATGCTAAATAATCCAAAAACAATATTTTATAAAGTACTCCACAAACTTTAAATCAGCTCATCTGGTCTAGTAAACAAGTGCTTTTTGGGTCAAACTTTTTTCTCCGCCTCCGAAAAATATGAACGAGGTGTCATTCGATTCAGAATAGCGAGTAGATGATTTTTGAAGAGCCGTTTGCAAAAGTTATAAACAATTAACTAAAAAAAAAAAAAAATGGGTTTGATTTTTGAAAATATCTCAAAAAATATTTGACATTTTCTAAATTTGAAAAGAAAATTCAAGAAAAGGAGGAAATTTTCCCAAAAAAAAGTTCTATCATCCGGAACCATAGGACCAATATTTATAATTTTCCCAGAGGGTTGAAAATACGGCTGAAAACTAAGACTGGTTTGCGTAAGCTTCGCCGACTGTGGACCTTTAATGAATAAATATTATTTAAACTGATTAAATTTGAACATTGTGAATTGAAAAAATTCAGGCGTCTAGTGGATAGATGAATGAACAATAATCAGTATTCAAAAAATTTTTATCGCGATTTGTCTATTAATTATGCATTAGTTAATTAACAATTTTTTCTTACTTGAACATGAACATTGCAAGTGCGATAATTGTTAAATAACAAATTTGAGATTTTTTCTTTTTTTTTGAGCAATTTTTGAACGGTCTCAGAAGAGATTTTCATTGTTATTTTTCACTTTGTTATTAACAATTTAAAAATTAAAAAGCTTGATTATTAATTGAAATATTTTTTTTATTTGTATTACTATTGATTCGTTTTCTTATTATCAGCAGCCACATGAAAATGATTTTTAAAATTTTTTATTTATTGTTTAAAAAATTATTTTAAACAAATGCGTTGTTTAATAGGTAATTTAATTTCTTTTTTGGAAACAATCTTTGATGCAAATTATGATTTAAAAAAAAAATCAATGCTTAAAAATTTTTTTAATGCTTATAAACGGATTTGTTAATTAACAATTTTTTTTTACCGTTTGTAATTATAATTAAGAGCAATCCAGTCCCTTCTGACGTCACACCGCACGAATCTAACGACTTCCCCTTAAAGTATTTGGAACCTTGTTCGCTACATAAATTTAACAATGTCGTGTGTCGTGCGCTGAAGAATAGTCATAGGTTGGGTAGGGTCCTATTACAATTACATGAACACAGGTATATCATCAATTGGCGAAGTAATTCGTTGGCTATCGCCGCCTACTGGGGGTTTAGTGACTTGTTAATATTATAGGAATGTAGGAATACTATTTTTAAACCAAATAACTCAAATATTTTTTATTTATTGATAGTTATAGATGATATACAGGGTGTCCCGAAATTAGACGGTCATATTTTAACAGAGTAATCTACATCCTAAAATAGTAGTAAAAGTTCATACAAACATAGGTCCGAAAACGTTTCTTTTCCGAGATACAGGGTGTTAAAGGTGAACTCCCGATACCACACTTTTGTAAATATTTTCTAAACGTTTAAAGATAATTAGGTAAAATTTGGTACAAATACTTACCTTTTTACGCTCTATTCATTGGACTAAACCCCAGTTTTTGATCATCTTCATAGGTGGGTAAATTAGGGGGAGCTTAGGGTAAAATTACTCTAAGTTTTTTTTGTTGATAGTTTTTAACATTTTTGACTATAAAATTTGGAAAACCAATATTTTATTTATAATAAAGCTACATTTGTTGCATCTCGCTAGGACGCGCCATTTTAAAGTTTCATAAGTTTATGTTATCTTATTCGAAAGTGTAACCAATAATTAGTAGGTCTGTAGAATCAAAAATTTTATATTTTTTTAACTTTGGAAAACCGGTAACTAAAGAAATTTTAGAAAATATTTACAAAAATGTGCCATCCGGACTTTACTTGTATCTCGAAAACGAAACGTTTTCGGACCTATGTTTATATAAACTTTTACTCCTATTTTTAACCGACTTCAAAAAAGGAGAAGGTTCTCAATTCGTCGCAATATTTAAAATTTTTTTTTTATGTATGTTCAGCGATAATTCTTTAACACGGTGTCCGATTTCAATGATTCTTTTTTTGTTAGAAAGGGGATACCATGAGAAAATCCTCAAACTCTTCATTTTTTATGTATGTTTACCGATAATGCTTTACCACCTTGTCCGATTTATATGATTCTTTTTTTGTTAGTAAGGGGGTACCTCAGGGGTGGTCCCATATAAATTTGGTTAAGATGTGGTGACGCCATCTGCACGTTTTTGAAGTCGGTTTTTTTAAATTTTTAATTTCTGATACTTGTAGAATGTAGATTACGCTGTTAAAATATGACCGTCTAACTTCGGGACACTCTGTATATTGGAAATTCGAAATAATAGTTATGACGTAGCGGTGTTCTTCTAATTGTAATCGGACCCTAGGTGTATAGGGATACGGAAAGTGATGAATTGAAGATAGGTAAATTGTATTTATTGTATTAAAAGAATAACAAATATAAGTAAAATTAACTAAGTATATTAATATAACAATTTTTTTTGTCTGTAAAAAAAATATTTTTTTTCACATAGATTATTAAATTAAAAAAATAACTATTAAAACACGAAATGTTAATTTTTTCTCTTTTACAGCACAACATATACAATACTGTTGAATCAAAATTTTCTCTTGGCAGCAGGTGGTTTTTTGTGGCGCGACAATTATGATGCTTTGCATCTGATGAATTAAAGCTAATTCACTTTCAATCTTAAGGTGATCACACCCCTTATAATTTTCGGACAAGAATATCTCAAAATATTTAAATTTTGGCAAAATAAATTAGGCAATAATATCTAGAATATGCATATATTTTAATATTTTAATTCCTTCCAGTTTCAAAAAAAAAAAACTAAAAGGGCTTTAATTTTGAAATATCGTAATGAAAATAAATGCATTTCTCTACAGCAGTATTCTTAATATAATCCCCAAAGTTAAGCTCCTAATGTCTTGTTAATGATTTCTTAAAATTCGCCAAAATTAGTAGCTAAAACGCCTCTTAAGTACTATCTTCTGGTGTAAACTGGTGTAAATCGTTGCAAGAAACGAATAATGACAGAGTGTACGATACGATAGTTACAGACGCGTTACACCAGAAGGCAGCACTTAACGAGGCGTTTTAGCCACTAATTTTGGCGAATTTTAAAAAATCATTACCAAGACATTAAGAGTTTAAATTTCGGGATTATATTAAGAATAGTGCTATTGAGGAATGCATTTATTTTCATTATCATATTTGATTTTTTTTCTCGAAAACTGAAAGGAATTAAAACTTTAAAATATAGGCATATCTAGTTAATATTACCCAATTTATTTTGCCAAAATTTTAATTTTTTAACAAAATTACTTTTTGAAATATGTCCGAAAATTATAAAGGCTGCTGCATTCACCTTAATATACCAACATAAGGGTGTTTCAAAATTCATGCGACAAAATTCAGAAGGTGATTGTTCGTATGAAATTAAGATGGATCTTTCCTATAACAAAATTTGCTCAGCCCACCCCTTTCCGAGATATCACCCTTAAAAGGTGGTGACTAAAATTGAGTTTTTATTTTTTTTTTAAATTTCAGTTAAGCTAGAAACTTGAAATTCTGTAATTTTCGTGCACTCGCAAAGGACTAACCACGGTTATTTTTTCAATATTCCTGTTACATTATAGGGGGGTGAAATTAGCAACCCTTACTTTATTTCATATCAAAACTTTTTTTCGAGATGAAGTTTTATGAAATAATTTTATAACTTGAAATCCTTGTTTTATTTAAATTTTTTTTTTTTTAATTTTTTTCCCAAAACCAATAGCTTCATAGAAAAAAAAATACTGTTTTCCACTCAATTTATTAAAAAAACAATTATTTTTATTTTTTATCGAATTTTATAATTACCTTTAGCTGTAACTCTACCATTCTCACCTGGTTTTTTGTCTTTTAAATTAATGTAACTTATAAACTAATTAAGATATGATGAAAAATCTTAAGATTTATTTATTCTTTATTAATTAAAGAATAAATTAAGCCCAAAATTCAAGCTCTTACCCAATTATTTATTTAATTTAGAAGCATTTATTTATAAAAAAGAACTATCAGGAAATTTAGTTACAGCTAAAGGCAATTAAAGAATTCGATAAAAATATAAATAAATTTTCTTTCATCATGTAGAAAAATAAAAAAATTAATTGTTTATAAAAAATTGTTTATTTATAAACAATGAAAATTAAAAAAATTTTTTTTTAGTTATCAAAGAGCAAGGTAAATTATGATTAAAAAAAAATGGTTCTTTAATAATAATTACAAGTGGAAAAAAATTGTTAATTAACAAATCCGTTTTTAAGCAACAAAAAATTATTTTAAAAATCATAATTTGCATCAAAGATTAGGTTTCCAAAAATTTTTTTAAATTATCTTATAAACAACGCATTTGTTTTTAATAATTTTTTAAACAATAGGAAATAAAAATTATTAAAAATCATTTTCATGTGGCTTCTGATGATATGGATTAATACTAAAATATAAATAAAAATTTTTTTTTCAATGATTAATCAAGCTTTTTAATTTTTAACCTAAGTAAATTGTTAATAACAAAGAGAAAAATAACAATTTTTTAATTTTTCCAACATGAATCTCTTCAAAAATTGCTTCAAAAAAGGGAAATGACGCACAGCATATTGATGCAGCATTAGCAGGATGGGAAAACATACCGCAAGACAATGTTGACAATGGGCCCGTTCACTTTCATTTTTGAATGTGAATTATGTATATATTTATAAAGATATTAAACTCTTTTGTCTGGTGGTACTTTTCCCGTTAAGATATTTTTGCTAGAAGTAAGGGAATTCCCATAAAATTCTTTCAGTGACTCATTGCGTCAGAAAACCCCTAATTTCCTTCAGGTCTTGTATCGGTTAATAGTTAAAAGGGCGCGGTTGTCGGATGTATCATTGCACCGCCATTCATTCCTCTTCTGCATTTATTAAAGAAATTTACATGATAAAAATATATTATTTTTTAAAAATAATTTGTTTATATTTTCAGATAAATCTGGAAGCCTTACCTTTTTTAAATTTTAATAAAAACAATTAGCATTACTCAAGCTGAATATTACCAGATCGAAATTTTATTTGAGAAAATGTATCTGGTAAACGTGACAACGTTGCAAGTACTTCTAAATAGTGTTGTCTACACACACTTCTAGAAATAAATGCAACGTTGCCACGTTTACCAGATAAATATTGCAAATCAAATTTCTACTTTTTGATTATGGTCTGGTTAATTTTCAGCCTGAGTAATAATAATTGTTTTAATTAAAAAGTAAAAAATAAGCTCCCAGCTTTAAATCTGAAAATATAAGTTCATGATTTTTAGAAAAATAATGGAATTTTACTATTTAAATTACATATATAAATGCAGAAATGCTATATTAGGGATACTTCCGACAACCTCGCCGTCTTTAAGCATAACCGGTACGAGACGTGATCGGAATTAGGGATTTTCTGACGCAATGAGTCACTGAAAGAATTTTATGGGAATTCCCTTACTTCTAGCAAAAATATCTTAACGGGAAAAGTACCACCAGACAAAAGAGTTTAATATCTTTATAAATATATAATTAATTCACATTCAAAAATGAAAGTGAACGGGCCCATTTAATAAGAAGAATGCCAAAGCGAATAGACGCTTGCATAAAGACTAGAAGTGGTAACACGGATTGTTAAAATTACCAATCCTCTTTTTGTTTTTATTTTTCGGCTATTAAAAATTTAATTCTCATTTCGTTTCAGAAACCAAAAAAATACCATTGTGTTTATTTTGTTAAATAATGGATTATTTTTATTGTCATGTGGGTCATTTGTCATTAAAAGTCTTTGTTAAGGACTGAGTGTTATTCATAAACAAAAAATGTTCATACATCTCAAAAATTATGAAAAATACTTAATAGATGATTCCATATAAGTTTGGTTATGTGTATATTTTGATATACATTCTTACCATAATGCTTTATTTGACTGACTTTATCTGTAAGCAAATTGCAAAACGATTGAAATATAATTTGAGTCAAATTTACAAAACCATTTGGAACAAATGGGGACACGTCCCTATTTACCCTGAAAGTGTGCCTACAATTATCTCTAAATACTGATTTTTAGGGGTAATTGAAGACAATGTACAATGCATTCTAAAGAGTTTTAGGTTAAACTAATCTGAATAACAGCTTTACACTACTTACCAATACACCAAAAAATGGCCGCTTTTATTCTATGAATAAAATTATGTCCTTAATTGCAACAGGTGTTCAAACCGACATACCTATCAAACATTTTACAGGTTATGTTTTCTGCTGACTGTTGACGTATATCGGAGACAAATAAAATAATGATGCGTCAACCAACTGTAGTTCATTGGAATAGTCGTACATCGGTAAATTCAACAGAGCGCTTTTAATAGTCAATATTTTGAAGATGTCTCCGTTTGACCCTGTTTACATTTACCCTGATTTATCTTATATCATTAAATAAATACATACATATAAATAAAAATAAACTATAAGCCATTTTTAACTACATAAAAATCATATACAAACAGAATAAAATTAATTTGTGTAAAAAATTTAAAATTGTACCGATAACATTAAAAAGTTTTAAATAAAAATCTTATACAATCTGCGAAACATAATGATAGAATGATTGAAAATGAATTTATTTTGATTAGTGATCCAGCTCATTATACTAATTTAATATATTCGTATATTTCTGATATGTTTGATATCGGTAGGCAATAAATTATATTAAGTGCAAATTAACTGGGACAACACTGACCAATGGTATTTTTGTGAAGTTGTTAAATGTTCATTTTTCTCTCTGGTACAATAGTCATGTTGGGAGAAATGAATTTTTACAATATTTAAAAAAAATGTCAATTAGTATATATATTTTTACAGTATAGTTGTTTCATGTCAAACAGATTTCAGATCTGTTGTTAATCTAATTTTTAATTAATTTTCAGAATTAGTTATTAGTAAAATAACTAGTGAAAAAATAGTTTCTCTGGAATCTAACGTCACTAAATGGAGGAGTCTTTCGATTGGTCCAACTTCTTACTCTATTGGATTATCAGAAAAGGGATTGGAGATTATAGTGGCTGTTTTAAATCAAAATAAAACAGACTTTGAAATAAAAAATAGCTTATACAGTAAGTATAAAAACGGTGTAAATTAGATATGTCTTTCTTTACGATACATTTGATATATCGAATATTTTTATGTCGGCGTGCTTTTAAAATGATTTGAATTCAAGCCAGCTGTAAAAGACGTAGGTATTCTCAAATTAAAATTTTTCAAGAAGATATTTTGAAGATATTACCAATAGGCATTTTTTAAATTGATATCTTCTATATTATCTATAAATTCTAAAAAAAATATTTCAAAAATATCATTGTCATTAAGGGAAAGGAACGTTAAAGGTACCTCTGTAGCTTACTTAAAATTTCAAGGTCAGCAATTTACTTTATATATTCATTTGACGGAAAGGAACGTTTGTGCAATAAAAAACAGTTCGATTATCGTCCGTTTAAAGTAACCTTTTATTTAAAGGAACCTTCCTTACCTTAAGAAAAAAAGGAGCATTTCTTAAATAATAATAGTATTTTAAGGGCGATTAAAGAGAGGTTAAAGTAAAGGAAGCTTTAAGATGTGTTTAAGAATTTGACTCTTATAGGTATCACTTTCCTAAGTGGTCGTAGGAAAAATTGTATATAAAAGTTTTAGGGTAATTAATTTTTAACTTAGCAGTCCGAAAGACAAATTGACGACTTATATGTCCCTTTCATGAAGTTAATGTTTTGGTTGAATTTAGGGAAACGTTTTGTTATAAGTTAACATATTTAAGAATTAATTCTTACACTAATAAGCTACATGCACATAATTTGACATCTTATGTAGATCGATACAGTAAAAATCGGAATAGAAAAAATGAATAGTACACTTGTAACTTATAAATGAAATTGAAACATTATTTGTACGAAAAGTTATAACTTTCTTTTTAATACAAAAATAATCATAAAAAAATATTAGTGTAAAAGAATTAATGGAAATACACTCCCCAGCACAAAATTCCGCAACCCTAAAATTTTGACCAAGTTTGATGTTTTATATTTTTTTGTTTTATCCTATTTTTATTAATTTTCTACCAGTTTGTAGATACATGTATTGTGATTTTTTTTAAATTATTGTAATAAGTAACAATTTTCGTTTAGGCAATATTATACAGGGGTAAATCAAAATTTTGTTTTTGTCGCGACTTTATAGCAAAATTGAGGCGGATTATTTTGTTTACGTACTATTTGCTGTAATCTCAGATGTTTTGTTTTTTGATTCATCCTATTATCTCATTTTTTGAGCAAGTTAAATATCTCAGGAAGTTTTACTCTACAAATATTAGTAATGATCTTAAATATTATTTAAAAACAGAAATACTCAATAAATACCTATTTTAACTTGGAAAATATATGAAGGGTACAGGCAAAGAAGGCGATATGTCAATTTTTATCGAAATTGAGGTAATCATGCCATCTATGAGATAAAGCTGTAAACATTTCCCCTGGAAAGTGTCATGGCTAAAAGAGCGAACAGTCAGCAGATATCACCCATTTTATTTTTGCCATACAGGGAAAAAATGCGATATGTCAGCGCGGAACCACGTAAAAAGGTGTTAAGTCGTTGGTTGAAACAAGGTTAAAATTTTTCAGTTGGTGCATGCATGATCAATTAATCAGTGTTTATTACGCCTGTTTGTGCCGATTTGTTTAAAATAGCTGCTTTTTGTTAAGTTTACGTTTGTAAGGTAGAAAGAATATGTCTGAACTAAACAACTCTAGTAAAAAACGAAAGAAATACGGTAAAATGAGTGATGTACATAAACTGATAAACCTCAGAAGTCATTCCCTAGGAGAAGACTGTAAGTGCAAAAGGTTTAAATGTTTTGTACATGTACCGGAGTCGTCTCGAAGAAAAATAATTCAAAATTTCAATTTGCTTGGTTCAGTCAACGAACAAAATATTTATTTGTGTGGTCTTATTTCGGTTTTGCCTGTTAAACAACGCAGGCCTAGACAGCATGAGGAGCACGCTGTCTTCCATGACGCTACTTTTAGCTATCGCGTAAGGTTTCAAAGTGCAGAAGAAAAGACCGAAGAGGTGCAAGTATGTCAAAAGGCATTTATGGCTATCCATGAAATTGGCCGAAAGAAGTTGGAAGTGTTTCAGCGATCTTTAAAAAGTAAGGGCGAGGCACCAAAAGATCAAAGAGGTAAGCACAAAAACCGTAAACACATACTATCTGATGAAACTCGAAATGTAATCAGAAGTCATATTAAGTCATTTAAAGGTCGCAAAAGCCATTACAGCTTACATGATTCGAATAAAGTATATTTACCGGAAGAACTTAATATAAAAAAAATGTACACATTGTTTTGTCAGAAGTTCCCAAATCACCCTATTTCCTATGAAAATTATAGAACTATTTTTTCAAAGGATTTTAATATAGTCTTTGGCTATCCAAGATCTGACACATGTAGTCAGTGTGATGAATATCCAACAAAAATGAAAAGTTTGGAGACTCAAAAGCTGAATTTATCGCAAACAGACACGATGGAGTATCGTCAAATAGACAGAGACATACAGCGAATATCCAACGAAAATAAGGTGCATAAAATGAAGGCTGAACAATTTTATAAAAGAAAAAGAGAAGCTAAAAGAGAAAGCCAACAATCTGAAGACATGGAGGCGATTTGCTTGGATTTCGCCAAAAATCTGCCTGCCCCGAATATAACAACCAACGACGTGTATTATAAAAGGCAGCTGTCAACGTTTTCTTTTAACATTCATGTTCTTTCTACATCACAAAGTATTTTCTATGTGTATCCCGAAACTGTGGGGAAAAAAGGCAGTGATAATGTGTGCTCTTTATTGCACCACTTCTTATATAATTACCTCGACATGAAAGTACGTAAGCTTGAAATATTTTGCGACTCCTGCGGAGGACAAAATAATAATTATACGATGATGCGTTTTTTACACTACGTAGTTCATGCGGAGAAAAGGCTAGACAGTGTAAAAATTACATTTCCGATACGGGGGCACTCATACTTAGAGTGCGACAAGGATTTTGGTTTGATTAACCAAAAAAGTAGACTCGAAGTTCCAGAAGAGTGGTATGAAGTGTTCAAAATGGCAAGGAACAAACCATTTGCTTTTGATGTTGAAAAAGTTACACAATCGTACTTCCAAAGTTGGACTTCCTTTTTATTAAAACGCTACCGACGTATATGCCCTTTTCCTTCTAGACCGCTCAGGGAACTAAAAATAGTCAAGGAACACCCCAGGTTGATTTTACATCGGGATAGCTACAATGGTAGTTGGCAAACCAGTGTCGTCATCGACGCCAAATTTAAGATCGTGGGAAAAAAGAAACTAAAAGAGGGAAAAATATTAGAAAGTGACTTTTAGTCACAAAATACGTCTAATCTGCTTCCACATCTGGTACAGCAATGTGGTAAATATAACATGTACAATAAATGAGCAATTATTCAATCATTTGGCTTTTAATACATTTCAGTTCATGACAAGCAAAACTTTAAAATGTACGTTATAATATGACGAATGATACCTTATGACATCATCAGCCCAATTCGCTGTTAGTAATACATCGCTGAATTTGTTATTATTAAAATTTCGACTTTTAAAAACGTTTTTGCTCATAAGCCAGATTTCTGGAGAAAAATTATTTTGCAGTTAGTATCAATTTTGTCGGTCACATGTTTTAGTGTATTTTATACTTCATTTCAAAATTTAAAAAATAAAATGTAAGTATATTTATGGTGATCAGCATATCACCCAGCATAAAAATAACATATTCAGGCCAGCAGAAGAAAAAAACGCGCTTTAAATTTGGCGGTCACTATGAACGATTAGGTCAAGGTGTATTTATAAAATTGATTATTCTAATTAGAAAACATTCCTTCGTTATTTTGACATGTTGCAGCTGATGGACTCAACGATCGCCGAATTAATTCTATCGGTCAAGCCTTGTTTCGTGTTATTATCAAATTATATTTCAATTGAGCTACAAAATATGTTTAAGCGGCGTGCAGCATAAAACGCTGCAGCGTTTCCGTAAATTATCACAGAGAAAAAGTGTGGTAGACTCGTAAACATGAAGCCACTCACGAAATTTTAAATATGTAGTAATCATTCAAGCAAAGCAGGGGTAGACGTACCGTGAACTAATATTTGAATTAACTACGTATTTAACGTTTTTGCTGTTTTTATTTTTAGATATAGGCCAGAAACCATCAGATGTAGTTATTTTTCATAATCGTAACCAAGGAAATTCAGAATTGATAGTTGTGGTTTCATTTTTTAACCAAAGTAAAATTAGTTGGCTTAAAATTTCTAATAATAATTCTATAATAGTAAGTACCTATACTACCAAAAAAGATGCACTACTTTTTTATATTCACCATCTTTTTAGGCTCAAGAATTTTGGACTTGGCAAGTAGAACTCCCAGTTGTACATGTGAATTTATTAAAAATTGGAACACGTCATATTCTGTTTTATGTTACAGAAAATAATGTTGCGAATTTATATGAATTCGATATTAAAAGTAAACCCTTAAGTAAATGGTAAGATTATTTTGTGATTTCAACTATTTTTAATAATAAATGAAAATAAGAAATTCTCTAATTGTAAGTCATGTTCACAAAATAAAACGAGCGACTGTTTCCCTTACTCCTTTGGCTACTATTGCAACAGACATTTAATTATATCCAAACAAAATTTAATTTCAACACTCTACCTTTGAGGAGAATGTCATTCTTGAACTTCTTTATACTTATTATGACTCATTAGCAAGAAATACACATTCTAGATTTCAGTCTCAAATAAAATTTGCAAATGCATTGTTTTCCGTGACACATTGGTTAGATAATTTCTTGTTTTCATTTATTTTACGTTTTGGTCACATTTGAGTTTGGAATTTTATTTTTTATAAATTTATAATTCATTGTTCATACAAAGGTATTTATTTTAGGTTTTTTCAAAAACTATCTTTGGAATCTACACCAACTTCGACTGCATTCAACAATTTTAAAAACCAATACTTTTTATCAATACCCCAAAGGAACTCGGTTACGGTCTACAAATATTCGAAAACAAAATTTGAGTTTTTCACAAAAGTCAGAACACCTCAAATATCATTTATTACAAATTTCAATATTGGATTCAAAACTTTTTTCGCTGTAGACGGTCTAAATACAGGCATCTATCAATTTTTGGAAAACGGTTTGACTAAACAAAAAATTTTTAACAGCAATCTTGAAGGAGTAAACTTTTGGTTGCCTGTACCATTGGAAACTATTAGGGATGAAGTTTTTATACTGGCACAGCGAGTTCTAGATCATAGCACACATAAAACTTTTGAAGTTAATGTCATAACTTACAGCAATGGTAAGTTTATTCAAGATACAGTTGATTTCAACACTTTTTAAATTTTCGGCAAAATATATAACATTGTTACTTAACTTTTAGGTAAATTTGAAGAACATGAAGACATACCTTGTTCATTTTTTGAAGAAACCACGGATACTATGGCTTGTCTAACCGAAACTGGAATTTTAGGCTCTACTTATTTAGTTATAGAAGATAAAATAGGCTTGGTTGTACCGAAATCTAAAAACACTTTTATATTGTTTATGATTGATACAAAAATTAAACAAAATCCTCATCCCAGAGAACAGGAAGTTGCGAATTTAATAGAAACTAGGAAAAAGTTAGAGGTAAGTCAGTACTTTTCATCAAAAAAATTTTTCTTGTACCAATTTTAATAAAGTTGGTTGACACGGTCTTACAGTCAAGTAGACAGTGTACTTTTATTTGTAATTCATTGTGCATTTTTTATTTTATTTAAGTTTTTGTCTCTACATTCTTTTCTCATATTGGTAGTTCTGTTCTTTTCTTACCTTCTATACTTTACTCCATATAGACTTTTTTGAATGTGTTATTGTTCCATTTAGTTATTGCAGGATGGTTAAAATTTTATTGACATAATCTGTTACTAAGAAGCGTAAGCTATGTGTTACACAAATATTTTCGGTTTAGAAGCAAAAAGAGAGTATCAAGAATATTTGGTCAGGAGTTTAATCAAATTTACCAAAGATACAGAAATATTTAGGGATACAATCTAACTACAGAGAAATGACGAATACACCAAAAACATTAGCGGGGTTAGTAGTACTAGATTAGATTAGGTTAAAAATTAGTGGGATGAACATTATCGCCTTTCACTGCGACCCAGTTGCATCTATTGTGGCTCATGTCTAAATTATAGTTCCCCGGATACGCCTCGCCGTTTGATGAAGGCCATGGTGGAAACTAAGGCTGTCAATTCCTGATAAACGGTTAACTGGTCCGACTGATTTTGACTGGTTCCGGTTTTAACCGGATTTTTACTATTATTATAACCGGTCCGGATATCCGGTTAACCGGTCCAAATATCCGGTTAACCGGGCCGATTATCCGGTCAACCGGTCAGATTATCCGGTTAACCAATCAGATTATCCGGTTAACCGTTCTGATCAAACCGAACCGGTCGAACCGGACCAGTTAGACCGGATTCGGCGATTTAACCGTAACCATGACCAGTTAAACCCGTCACTGGTTTATCCGTTACTGGTTTAACTGTAACCATCACCGGCTTAATCGTGGCATATTTTGCATATTTTGGATAACTGTTGATGTAAATTTATTAAAAAATAATAACTTTCTTAGTTTTGCTTTGTTTTATTATAACATTTGGAATGTTTATATTTGTTTGTATTTTTTTATAAAATAAATAGAGTCTCATTTTGTTTTACTTACTTTTAAATGTATGAGTTTTAAAAACATCGATGTTTATAAATATAGTTTTTTCTATTTCGGTCATTTTGATGCCATCGATAGTTTGTTTCTGGTATATCATTCGATGTCAATATCGACGTGCCCATCCCTACTAAGAGCTCAAACTATACTTGTTCGTTTACGTTCACGGTCTCGCTAAAATCCGTTTAGGGTACGGTTAAACCAGTTACTACTCAACAAGTGACAGGTTTAACCAGTTGGATTAGTTAAACCGGGTGGTCTTAAGAAATAGATTTTGGAAATTTTTAATTTTGAAAAGGCACATTTTTACCTTCTACTCGTAAAATGCTTTGTATAATATGAGGCTCCTGAGCTGGCAATATAAAATGTTATTTTCCAAAAATCGAAGTTTTATCAGGAATAAACCTTTTTTGAGAAACAAAAAAAGAATTTTCCCAGCGATTGCTGCTTTTTTACAGCCATGATTGTAAGTATCTATATATAATAATAAAATATTTGGACGATTAGAAACATTTTAAAATATCAGAAACCCCTTCTTTTTTGTTTTACAGCGTGTGTAACGCCACTAATAATTTTTAATTTTGTAAAAACTCCTTACTTTATCGTGTTAAACCAAATTATTATTTCGAATACACATTCAAACGCTGTAAAACAAAAGACGGGGTTTCTGATATTTTAAAATGTTTGTAATTGTCCCCATATTTTATTAAATATTGACTGGCACCAAAAGATAGAACAGTGTTTCCGAAACATGTAATGCCTGTACTTAAATTTCATAAAAACAATAAAAACGACCGAAAAAACTTAAAAAACTGAGGTGCTCTGCTGACTTCGTTCGAAGCTAGCAGAGTACCTTGACTTCTGTAAAAAACGAATAGCAAAAAAATAGCTTTAAAATAACCTAAAAATTTGGCATATGTTTTAACTCAAAATTGCCTAGCTGATCTGCTGCCTTATTTGACATTACAAATTAGCAATGAATATCCAACATAAAAAAATCCTAAAATTTAACACTTACGTTCCTTCGTCTCGTACAGTCTAACGATTAGTATTGTTTGCAGGTATAATCGACAGCTTTGAAATTTTGGTGCTATGTAAGGCCAACCAAAAGACATTTTTATTTCATTGCTTGTTTATTTTGTTTTTTGTATTAAAATAAAATATATTTTTTGTAGATTGTAATTTTTATATGGTTCATATTTATAGAAGAAAAAAAGTTTATTTTTTCAACATCTTCTTGTATCAACCATTTGTATGCAAGTCATAGTCCGTAATAGACCACATACTTTATCAAAGTATGTGGTAATAGACACATAGTTGATATTGATATTAGATTTGGAAGGATACATAATACCATGGTATGACACTGACAGTGATTCGTATTCGTGATCCGAAAAAATGGATTCGAATCACTTGATTCGAACCCTTTTTTATTATCTCGTGATTCGGATTCGTGATTCGAATTAATTTTTTGAGGATTCGTCCCAGCTTTGCTATGTACTCATCCTCAAACTGTTTTATGGCTGACAGCTCATGTTCTTGATCATACTTGGTACTTTTATACCCGCTGAATGTGGTATACAGTATAGTTTTAATTTTGTTTTCGCACGAAGTGTCTTTCCTCATTATGCAAATTTCGCCAAAATGGGAAGCAGTAAGTCGGCACATTCTCTCTGATTTCCACAGTGGATTTTTTGCCTGACCTTTGGTGTTTTTTTCAATTTTTAGTATTTCAGTTTTATCCTTTTTTATTTTGGAAATTAATGTTAACTTCTTTTCCTCATATTGGTCTTGATACAGAGGTCCGGTTCCTGATTTGCGTTGAGGCCATATTCGCTATCAGGAAGCGCCATTGCTTTTATCCCTTTCTTTTTAGCAATAGGACGAGATTTTCTTTTTAAAATCCTTTTTCTGTACTGTTTTATAAAGTTTAAATTTGTTGCACCGATTAATTTATAATAATTTCCAGTCGCGTTAAAAGACAATGCAGCAGCTTCACAGCTTCTCAATTAATAAGAGCCTCTCAGAGGGAAATTTATTCATTTTCCACCTATAAATTTGCAAACTACCGAGTTATACTGCTCAGCAGCGTTATTGTCCAGGTTTGTAATTAAATTGTATACATGTACAATAAGCCTATTAAAACAAAGTTCTATGTCATCTTTCATGAAGAGTATGAAATTTTTTATATTTTCGTCAGGAGAGCACTTGAAAGATGCAATGCTTTTACATTCCTTATGCTCTCCAAATACATAAGAGCACACATTTTTTAGGTCGCTGCATAGTCCAGTCACTTTTTCCACAACAGTTGTGCCTTTTTGTTTTATTCTATAATTCACCGCAGACGTAATAGACTACCGAAGTCTTTGCGAGTTATTTTCAACCACTTTTCCAAGAGGTGGAGAAACGGCATGTTTTTAGAATTGCTTCTTTTTAGCCCTAAAAATTGTAGATTTTCAGAAGAATGGAAAAAGCTACGTTTAGTTAGTTTTCTAATCGAATAAGTATTACTATATCTTTATCTCGACATCATGATCAAGTCACTGAAAGAGAAAACATATTTCAATATATCCCTCTCCCACGTTTTTTAATTAACATTTATTTTCTAATTAAAAATTAAACCTGCTGCAATTAATCAGCACATTTTTATTTACCTTTGCTTGGATATTTCACATGTAGAATCAGAAACTTCATGGTGCTGTGAATATTGGCCTCCTGTGACAGTGTTTCCAATGCCGAGCTAAAATATTAAGAAAACCAATAGTTAGTCTCGATTTCATTGTTTAAATACCTTTCGTGGTCGAAAGTCTCAATAATTGATGAATTCGCGACGGATTCACCATGATCTTCGTCATTATTAAAAACGCTATAATAAAAGTAAATTTTTAGAGTAAGGGCTATCTAAAAAAAGCAAGCTAAATGTACGCACGGCTTAGTTTTTGGAGTTCTTCGACGGTGTCTTATTCTTTTTTCGCTAGAATACTCATGTTTTGTATAACTTTTTATTCTTATTACACAAACTTACAAAGTATTGGATGAACACTTTAGCACAAAGAAAACAGTCGTCAGTAAATGCTAAACGATCACACCAAGCTATTTATTAAAACGCAAGCTCATTTAATATCTCTCGCTACTGTTGCATCGAATGCATCTGGGCGGGCTTTTGAGCTTTACGGGTTGATCGCGAGGCGACTGTACCGGCCGCATATTTACACATCCTCCTATATGACGGCACCGGAGTGCTGAAATCTGTTCGCCTTTGTAGCCTACAAGTACGCTACAAAAGCTCATTGATTTAGACACCCATACAAGTTTTATGTTATGTGAGACTTTTCTTTTCAATTTGAGCTGTGTCCAGGCCGTTGGCGTCTATGCCGGTAGGCGTAGCCATAAGTATGGGTTAAATTTTTTTGGTGGCGGCTTCGCCGCCACCCTACGAGAAGTCGTTGCTTCGTTTTCTTCTTGTATATTTTCTTTTTTTTTAATCCCAAAACACTTCAAATGCGTCATTTGAATGACATCATGTCTATTAACGGCATTTTAGTACACGACCGTTTAACGGCAGTTTAAGTACAGCCATTGTTTCATAGAATGCAGATAAGCTTGCTTACTGATTCCAGCAATAAGAGAGGCCTCATGCATTGGTGCCTTAATCAATGAGCTTTTGTAGCGTACTTGTAGGTTACAAAGGCGAACAGATTTCAGCACTCCGGTGCCGTCATATAGGAGGATGTGTAAATATGCGTACCGGCCTAAACAGTTTTATGCATTTTTGTAATTCCTTTTAAACTTGCTCTAGAATCTTGTCCTAAATGTCGGAAAGCCATTTTTAAAACAAAAGAAAACATTTTTTTTCTTAATTTTTAAATTTTATTTTTTTATCTAAACGCGACATTTTATAGACATTCCTGATTTGTTTAGTAAAAATCGCGTTACGATTGCATTTTTCGTTCAAGAGGTATAGTTGAATTACGACTTTTATAGGTATGGAAGCCTCTTAAATAAACGTTCAAAAAATTATTCAAAAAACAAAACGGCAAAGAAAAACGATTGAGGCCAATACAACTAAACTACATCTAGGGTGACGTGAGAGGTTTCCTTAATCCAGTATATTTAAGGGATGATCCACGCTTTTGATACCACAGGTTTTTTATTGTAATTTTACAGATAAGAACGTTTTGCACCAAAAATTTAATTTTACCGGTACTCGATACGCTGTATTTCGCACTGACCTTTTCAAAGGTCTTCGCATGGTACGAATCTCCAATCGTGATTGGGTCTCAAAATCTGCGAAAATATATTTGAATCTACTAATAGGCAACTTAAATTATACGTGATTTGATGAATTGTTTAATAAATTATCCAGCGATATGAAAAAAAAAATTTGAGATGATTAGGATTCAACATTTTTATATTTTTATGTTTTTTTTGTTTTTCTTTTTTTTTTTTTTGTTTTTTTTTATACGAAAATTCAATACCTCCATGACATAGAAAATAATATTAGTACCTATTCTTTTAAGACCTATGTATACTGATCTTTCCAATAACTTATAACTATTTAAACGTGATTAATGAAACATTTGATTTGATACCTTATAGACGTTTTATTTTAGATTTTATTAGAAGAAGCAAATAATACTTTTGAAGAAATCACCAACTTACTAAGTTCTGCTCAGGAAAAACCGGAAAAAAATATTGATCAAAAAGATATTGTGGGTGAACATCAAAATTTGACTCCTTATTTGCAGGAAGTTGAAAAAATAGGCCTTGAAGTCGATAAGCTCTTTAATAAAGTAGAATATTTAGCTATACATGAAGAAAAATCTGAATTCGAAACGATATTTATAAATGGTGAAGCTATATTTGAAGATATTGTTGAAATAAAAGAAATAAATGTTGAAAATATTAACGAAGACCCTGCTACACAGTTGCTAAATGATATTATAAAGTAACTTTTTCTCAAAGCCTTAAAATAGGTTTTTCTATATTAAATTTGTTACACTTACAGTTTTTTATTTCAGCAAAGAAGCTATCAATAAACAACTGAAGAACAAAACATTTATTGATTTAGAAATTGAAAATCTTAATACTAAAATTGCAAATGGTATTCACACCGATAACATGGCTTTTAAAGATGAACCTAAGATTATCTTAAATGGGACCGTCATTTTTAACCAATTTGCAATGTTAGAACACGTTCATATTACCACGAAACAAATCAATGATATTTATTTTGAGAACGAAGCTGTAATATTAGGACAAAAACTAGAAGGTAAATCACATTTTCTGTATGATTATTTATAATTTTCTTTAAAAAAATGACATCCCAAAGAATCATTTTACAATAACTGTCTCCTAAGTTTTTCTTGACCAAAAAAGTTATGTTGGATTCAGCTTTGCATGATAAAAGAAATCTAAATACATTGAGTAATTGGTATTGAGTGAAATTAATGTTCGTCCATTTTGCTTTAAGTAGTGGCTCCTCTAACCTGGTCTGATTCGATACATTATACATGACAATCGTGTATAGTCAGTTGCAAGTTTTTCTAATATCTTTTAAAACAATTTTTAAAAACGTTGCTATTTATTTCTTCAAGCTATAAGCTTGCTTTTTTGCATTTTCGAATAATTATAATAAAAAACCGTTGTTAACTTTCAATATTAATTACTATTAGTAACTTTTATTTTACTGGTAAATCTTTCAAGCCTCACGAAAGATCTTTGACCTGCATTGACTCTAGTTTTATCTATTTTTGGTCAATAATTTGAGAATAAAACTACTAAACTACTAAATTAATCAATTAATTAATAATTAAGCACTTATTTATCACAAATAATTTCGATTGTGTTTTATATTATGCAGACAAAGGTGTTGCATCGGCTGTCGTATAGGCTGCCGCATTAAAAAGAACGAGACGGCTGTTAATTTGAGTGGGAATAATTTGTGCGAGTTTGTTTATCTGAGGAGCGAGCTTGCGTTTTATGATTGAATCAGAATTTACGTCTTTGATGCTTGCTCTACACTGCTGTCACAATTTAATTAATTGCATACTTTTCTGGAAGTCACCTTCAACTATGATAGTTGCAACGAGAAAAACACATTTAATTTATATTAACTGGCATTAAAAAAGTATTTATACTTTCGTAATGTAATTTTAAAAACCGTTTGTGCATTTTAGAGCCTAATGTTAAGTTAATACCGAATTATGTCCATAAACAATCCTTATATAATCCTCCCATAGTATCTCATAATAATTTGAGAAATACTTGTATAACACCGTTAATGTATGCAACAAAATTAGTCTAGTACCTAGTTGACCGTCGAAAGTAGGAATAAACCAGTGTCGTCGCGTCTAACAGTAAATTTGACAGTAGATTTAACAGTAAATTTAACAGTAAATTTAACAGTAAATTTAACAGTATATTTAACAGTAAATTTAACAGCAAATTTAACAGTAAATTTAACAGTTAACCTAACAGTTAATCTAACAGTAAATCTAACAGTAAATCTAACAGTAGATCTAACAGTAAATCTAACAGTAAATCTAATAGTAAATCTAACAGTAAATCTAACAGTAAATCTAACAGTAAATCTAACAGTAAATCTAACAGTAAATCTAACAGTAAATCTAACAGTAAATATAACAGTAAATATAACAGTAAATCTAATAGTACATCTAACAGTAAATCTAACAGTAAATCTAAATCTAACATTAAATAATTCTTTGAAGTTGTAATTTTAAGATTACTTTGATATGGCTACATTTTCAAATTAAGAATATGCCGATATTCACTTTATTTATGGATATTGTAACTGAAAAGCATAAGCGTCAGGGTAGGAATATCAGTAAAGCTTTCCTGATCGAAAAATACCCAATAAAAGTAAGTGTTCATAAATTTGTATCGTCATTTGACAGGAAAATGTAATTTTCCTAAAGCAACTGCAGAACGTCATACAGCAAGATCTTGCCGAAGAAGAAGTTATTCTTAACATAATAGAAAATAGTCCCTCTTATAGTGTACGAAGAATATCTAATGGTGTTTATGTTAGTCGAAAGAAAGTGTGGAAAACATTACACAATTTTGGTTTGTACCCACATACATACAATCTGTTCCAACATTTACAACCAGACTATGTAGCGCATGTTGTTTTTTGGCGTTGGTTGATTGCACACCAACAGCTTTGCGGACAATTTACTAGAGATGGAATTACGAATACCAGAAATTCATATTCATAGGGATTTGAGAACCCTTTTGATACCATGGAAACGCATTTTCAACATCCCATTTCGTTGTAGTATGTTGTTTTTAATGAACTTCTTATTTAAAGAGCACGTTCAATATCCGAGCATTATCTAAGTTTTTTTTACAAAATGAGTGCCAGGATTAATGAAGGATGTTCCACTTCAACCTAAAATTGACATGCGGTTTCAACAAGATGGCGCACAAACTCAATTTGGTGCAAATGTGGGAGAATATTTAAATATCGAGTTTGCTAATCGATAGATTGGAAGAGGAAGTCGTTTCTCTGGCCTCCGAAGCTGCATCCATACGAAGCTATTTAGATATTGTTCAGAGTACTACGTCTTTAATTATTAGAAGAGCAAGAATATGTTGTGGGTCAGCAGGGGGTTATTTTGATTCAAAACTTTCATTAAATTTGTTAGCAATATTTTTTTTTTATTTAAAATACCTTACATTATTTTATTCAACATGCTCTTTATTCTACACGCTTAAATTTACTATTGCCCCTAACTTATTAACTATTGAATTTTGGACAAATGTAATACGCTCTTAGGCTACGGATATCGAGTCATATTTGAGAAATCTATGCCCTAATGAATCTTTAGTCCATTTTGTGTCCAAAATTACTTTCGTATATTATTTGAATTTTTATTTTAACACAAAAGTACTGCACATAAGATGTAAATATTTAGTTAAATAAAGAAAAAGATAAAGAATATACATCACTGTGTAAAAATTTTTTTTACAGGGCCAATATCATTGCTGTCAACTAAAAGATACCGACGAATATTTCTAAATGTTAATTTTATTTAATTCTTACCATACTGGTATCTTTTAGACAAGGAATATAATGACAGCTTTGTCAAATCGACTGCGCTCAACCTGATTTTAATAAAAATTTAATTTTTACAACATGATGTTCGATCATTCGTTAACTCATGTTTAGTGTGCACACCGTTCTTCTTATTTATTCAAGAACGAGCAAAATGTTATAGTTCTTTAAAAAAGTTATTTTGTATTGTAGAAACTTTAGAATTTGAGCAAATCAAGATAAAAGAAAATCTACAGGCATCTAGAATGAACAATATAAATCTAGTACCAGTATCCAGTGCCAAAAACACAAAAAGTAAACGAAATTTGAGCGATGATTTGGAAGATTCTCTTTTAATCCCTCATAATTTATCAGTAACTTTCATAAATGGAGAAAATTTAACAGCATTCTTACATAGTTTGTGTATGATAAATAAAGTTTGCTATATACCTGGGACAGTTAAGATACGAGAGGTTTGAAAAAAATTATTCGATATGTTTTAATACATCTAGATTAAAATTATTATTTTTAAAAAGGATTCTTATATTTTGGATATTTTTTTTTAGAAAATACATGCTGAAGTTGTGAACACTGACACTTTGAATGGTCTGAAGTATCCTGAAGAATATATTTTTTTGAATTCAGAATCAAATGGAAATATTATTGGTAATAAAATAATATTATTAAGAATGATCTTGTAATGATACATACATTTATAAAAGGGAATTTAGAGTATTAGCAGAAAATTTAGTCAAATAATTTTTAGGTAAAAAAATATTCAAAAGTTTGATAGCAGAAGATGTAAGATCTGGAGGTAACATTAATGGAATAAATACCGAAGATCTAGTGACATTATCTACAGATCAAGTCATAGAAAATTTTACTTTAAATCATTTGGAACTCACCGAAAAATTAGATGTAAGTAAACCTATTTTAGGTGTGAAATAGTTATTTTCGTGGCCATACTTATTATTTTTTATGGAAAAGGAAAACGACAGAATTAATTTATTGAACAGGGATGGAGCGCGACTAGTTTCTGTCAATGACCATTATTAGGCCTGTGGGAAAAGATCTGAACTAATATATGATATACAGGGTGTCTGTAAAAGGTCTTTACAAAAACATACCACAAATCCCTTAGACCAAAATAAGTCGATTTAAGTAAAATTACCTTAGTACAAAGTTGCTTCGTTTGGGCCCCAGAGGGCCTTGAAGTTACAATTTTTAAATCGTTTTTCCCATATAAATTTAAAACGGCATATGCGATTTTGCTGAAATTTGGTATATTGGTAGAGTTTTATGTGGCAAAAAAAAAACGGTATTAAAATTTTGTCCGATAATAATACATAGGCGTAGAACTTGATTTTTTAAATAATTGCACCTTTAAAAATTCTACGCCAATGGAAGAAAAGGAGTTTGAGTATGAAATTTAGATTGCGCAACTCATTTACTTTAAAAAAGGTACTCTTGATAAGACTCGATTACTCTCATGGTTTTGACGAAATTTGCATTTTAGTAATTTTAGAACAAACAATAATTATTAAAATACAAACTTTTTCAAAACCATGAGAGTAAATCGAGTGTTATCAAGGGTACTTTTTTGTAGTAAATGAGTACCCAATCCAAATTTCATACTCAAACTCCTTTTCTTCCATTGGCGTAGAATTTTTAAAGGTGCAATTATTTAAAAAATCAAGTTCTGCGCCTATGTATTATTATCGGACAAAATTTTAATACCATTTTTTGCCACATAAAACTCTACCAATATACCCAATTTCAGCAAAATCGCATATGCCGTTTTAAATTTATATGGGAAAAACGATTTAAAATTGTAACTTCAAGGCCCTCTGGAGCCCAAACGAAGCAACTTTGTACTAAGGTAATTTTACTTAAATCGACTTATTTTGGTCTAAGGAATATGTGGTATGTTTTTGTAAAGGTCTTTTACAGACACCCTGTATAACAAGTAATAAGCTCTATGAGAAAATAAAACTTTCATCGTAAGTTACGAAAATTATTTAAGTAAAAAATGTTAGAAATTACAATTAGTAATAATGAGAAAAGTGATACAGTAACAAGTGACAATCGTGAATGTAGAGTGATGAACAATTAATTGAAATGTGTATTATTAATAAAGTCAGCAAGTGTTATTAAAATAATATTTTTGAGAATATTCAATGAAAGATATGACCCCTACGGTATCAATAAATAAAATAAAATATTAGTAAATGGGTGAAGAAATTAATCTAGCGTAAGTGGCTGCGCAAATAGCTCAGGTAATGTTAAGGTTGGATGTGTCACCTCCCGTAAGGGTAGTTACGTTTCACTGGGTAGGGTTGTACAATCAGAGACAGGATTCTAATATAAAATAAAGTTTAATTCTAAAAATACTATTTACAAAATGTGTCTAAAATAACTCCTAGTGACGTTTTGCGTGGATGATCCGGGCGGGAGTCACCACGCTTTGTTTGTCGTCGAGAGGACGGTCGCCTTATTGTATCCTAACAAACGATATTCGAAATCAGAGATCTCCAGCAGGGTTATTCTACTAAATTTATAGCCCGGCTACAAGTTGGATTTTGAAGTAGGAATATATAAAGTTCAAGCCAAAATCCAACTTGTAGCCGGGCTATAAATTTAGTAGAATAACCCTGCAGGAGCGCGTTCAGATGACTTTACACGGGAGTAGACTAATTTTCTTAGATTGTTTGCCCAGACTACTCTAGAGTAATTCTCATTGGCCCAAAATTTCTGAACGGCAACGAGAGTAAACGTCAACGAATTTGAAAATTATAGTTTTTTACAGTTATTTGTTTATAGACATTTTATTCCCTTATATGTTTGATGTTCCTCGCTTCCCGTTGTTATTGTTACTCGTGTCACGTATAGTTTTACTTTTTACTCATTTAATTTTTTTAAGCTGTTTTTCTTTCTTTTTATTTCAATATATACCTATTCACAGCCCTATTTATAATAGAGATTATAATGAATGATCTATAAAGTCAATAAGACAAGAAATTTTAGATTATTTATTTTAAAACAAATTTAACCTTATAAAATTCCTTTATGACACAAAAATAATATGAAACAACAACTTCTGCAAAAGAACTTTACGTTCTGTCAAATTTACTTAAATTAACCCAGTCCAAACTGGGTATAAAAGAGTGCACTCTAGACTAATTTGACTCGACTTTCTGAACGAGAGTAGCTAAATGTCCAAATTGAACGCTCTACTGTTCCTGAACGAACCAAGAGCAAATTGAGCACGCTCTTTTTGGTCGAAGCGTGTTTCCTGAACGCGCTCCAGCATATCATGCTCGGACGGTCGGGAGGAAGGTCGAGTCTAGTATGTGCCAATGAACTGGAGTGGAATGCCAATATACATGTTGTATCAATATCTATGGGCGCAGCCATTTTTATTGTTCATCTCACACGGGAGTATTTATAATAGCAATTTTCTGTTTCACATTGTTATTGTTCAGTCCACAGATCAATGTAAAATAGAAAATGGTTATTATAAATACTCCCGAGTGAGATGAAAAATAATATGGCTGCGCCCATAGAATCGCATCTCAAGCTATTGACAAACATTTTACTCCACTCCAGTTCATTGGTATGTGCGGTAGTCGGATTTCTGGAAGCTCGTTCAGTCAGTACCTTGAACGGGACGAAGTATCCCTAAGTTAGTACCTTAGGGACGGGAGATACAGGAGGGTACTAAAGTCAGTATCTTTCGCATCGGGTAATTATATCCGACAGGTCAATACCCTGGCGAACGAGGAGAAGGATTATCGACTATTCAGTATCTTGCCGATGGGTCAGGAAGTCTAGCAAGTCAATATCTTGCTAAAATGCCGCACTGGCACGCAGTGTACTGAGGCCCGAGTCGAGTAAGTTCCCATTCTGTATGCTGAATCGGAAGCTGCTAGACCTATACCATCCACCCCCTTGCATTTTTATCCGCTGCAAGGTCCTCAAGTGATAAAATTCATCATATTTTTATGTCATATTTATAAAGGGCATGACAGTTGACATATAATCATCATTTAGCAGATTCTTAGATAAGCTTTTAAATCTGTCGCCATCTTTGTGTTTGGCATTCGCGTTTACTGAGTCTCGTGTTCTGTGACCGTTCAAGGTGAGCCCAGCGTATCACCGTAAGTGGTACGAGCCGGGTCAACGAAGTACGGCCGATCGTGTGTTATTTTTTGGTCATCTGTTGTCGAAAAGTAGTGTTTACAGCATATTCTCCTGGATTAGTCATTTATTTCTTTCATGAGTTTTTGATTATTCTCCTGCTTTTTTGTCGCCTTTTGGGGCTTGGTCATGATCGGGTTTTTAGTTGTATTCGAAGTATTTGTCATAATCGGGTTTGGAGGTTTTGTTGTCGAATCATAGCTCATTCCGGGAACAGTGTGAGCTGTTATGGTAATGGCTTTGGGTATTCTTGGACATTCTGGGTAGTTTTCTGGGTTCGGTCCATGACAGTTTGCGCAAGTCGATTTGGTCTCCGTTTGTCTTGTGCATATTTTTGCTTGGTGGTCTCCTCCGCATCTTACACACCTGATGTTCATTCGGAAATTTGACTGCGTATGGTGGAATCCCTGGCATCTATAGCACTGGGTAGGACCTATTGATGGTTTTAATGATTCTACTCGAACCAGTAATCTTTGACATCTGTTGAATTCCTTAATAAGATTATTTTCTTGGGGTTTCATAGCAACGAGAAACATAAGGAGTTATCTTTTTTGTCTCCTTGAAATCATTCCTTATAATTTTATCGGGTTTAGTCCAAAATAGGTGAGTTCTTCGAAGATTTTGTTTACCGGCGTGTGTTCCGGTAAGTCTTGTATAACCGCTTTAAACGGTTTGTCTTCTTCTGGTTTATTGCAGTAGAACTTACTACCTATCATTTCTAGATAGGCAGTGGTTTTCCTGTAGTCATCTGAGTTTGTTAGCCATATTCTTACTTCGTCGTTTCTGAACAGTACCTTTCCAATTGTGATCTGCTGCTCTATTAGTGCAGTACTTACTTCCGTCCAGCTCTTGGAGTCGAGTTAAATTGGCACGATTTTGTCTTTGTTTGGGTTGTATGTTGGGGTTCATCAGGTTGACGTGGATTTTCGTCAGTTCTCTGGCCTTTGACCTTTGTTTCCTACTGCGGTTTGCTATGAAAAGCTTCTTTTCTCTTCTGTCTGTTTATCTTCTTCCGCTGGTTTTTGGAAATAACTGGAAGGTAGTCATCTTTATTTTCGTCTTCGCTTTCTTCCATTTTTTCTTCTTCCTCTTCGTTTTCGATTTCGTCCCCATTTTCAAATGATTTTTTGTTCACCGAAAAATCCATGGCTGCAACACCGGCTGCTTCTTGTTTTAATGTTTGATTCTCGTGTCGGAGGTGTGTAATGCGAGCTTTCATTACATTGGTATCATCTGTCGCTGTCTTATGATTCTGTTTTCAGTAATCATCTCGGCTAATCTTGCCTCCAGTTGTTCCATATCTTCTCTTAATGTTTTAATGCTTTTATTCGTTTGCCTAGGCGGCGGACCTGGCGGTCCATCCTGAAAGAGATGTTGTTAAACACTTTGAAAACCAAGTTTGGTTAGAACAAGAAAAATAAAATAAATCGCCAAAAATAGAGAATATATAAAATATTCGCAAATCTAAATCGTATTTTAAAGCATCATTATTAAATAAATTTAATAACACTTATCAATCTTGCTAACAGGCGCTGTTCCGGCAATCGTCTTTACAGGATGCTTGTCACTTGGGCTTCTCGGTCGGCTTTATATATCCACCAGCTTTCTGTAAGTTGTCTTCAGTATCTCCTGTGTCAGACGTAATGGGACCAGAATCGTGTAGGTGACCCTAGGGGTTACATGCTAGCGAATCAATATAACAAGATACTTCCATCGCGAACTTTGCCAGATCGATCTTTGAAATTGTTTATGGATCGATAGTGATCTTTAAAAGATTTTGATAACTTGAAGCAATGGTGGAAAAACACACACAATATGTTACGGCGAACGAACCCACGTGAAATTAAATAAATTACAAAATGGTACCAGGAAGTAGAAAATATAAATTTTTTCTTACGAAAATTGAAAAAGTGACATATGGCATCTAATAGGACTGTCACTAAATGACAAATTATTGGTGAAGCCAAAAAATCTAATACTATAAGAAATAATAATATCAAAAAGTAGATACCATTGGAGTTGATGTAATAATAACTTCCAAATTGACGGAATTTTTTTTAACAATTTCAAGTTTAGATATAAAAATAAAATTACAGTCCTGATAATGGTCATTGACCAAAACTAGTCACGATCCACTCTTGCTTAATAAATTTATTCTGTGGTTAAGACTTACAGTTTTTGTTTTCAATTTGAGATATTATGGATAACATTCTTATTTTTTTATAGGTTGAAGGAAAAATTTCAGGAGAAAATGTCGACAAATTTCTTTCCAATCCAACTTTACAAGAAGTGAACCGAATTATGTCAAATGTTAATTTTAAAAATTTAGAAATCAAGGGAAATATCATTATACAAAATAATTTTGAGGATAAAAATTTCAAGACTTTACTGCAAAATCTTCTTTATGATGTAAGGATAATTATTTTCCCTTTTTGATAATGTTACTAGAAATACTATTTTGCCACTCATTCAACTTGGGTACCTATATACAGGGTGTTTTCACGCATGCGCATTACGGAATTTTGGAAGAAAATACAACGAAAATTACATATATACAATATTGTTTCCTAAATCAATTATCGGAACTGGACCGCCTCCTTTGCCTGCCTGTTTTTTATTACGATATGGGTATACCACGTGACCTATGATTTGACATTGCTACCTCAAGCCTGATTTTTGTTATGAAGTCATGCTGAATAAATTATTAGTAAAAAACATTTTTAAAAATAGGTTTTTATTAAAATAATCTAAAAAGAAAAATAATCTAACCCTGAGGGCAGTAGCCATGTCCTGGTCAATGATATACTGGTATGTCATATTGAATTTAGAGTGACGTCATTTCATTTTCGTATTCTTCTCAACAAACCCTTTCATTTGATACCCATATCATTATGGTAGATAATAAAATGTTTCCGCCATATTGGGGTGCCCGTCATATTGAATTTAGTGTGACGTTTTTTTTTTTCGTATTCGTCTCAGCAAACCCTTTTAATTGATAACCATATCAAGGGGGAGCATAAAAAATAACTACGTCGCCATTTTTGGGAATTTGCCATATTGGATTTAAAATGACATCATGGTTATACATAATATGGTTACACAAAAGAGTTATAAGACCTATGACTCAGTGACATGGGTAACCAAAACTGTGAAGGTAAGTCTAGGAGAGTCTATAATAATACGCAACAGTGTGCCAGGCTGAACTGATGCAGCACTGTGCAAAAGAAATAATAAATCGGCAAGTATCAGGCAAAACCATTGGCTATCTACACTGATATTCAAATAGCTTCAAAAAAAAAATCAAGAAACAATGCCTAGAAGACCTGACAGAGCTTAGTAGTCGAAACAAAGTGACCTTAGCTTAGCGTAGGTACCAGGCAACTTTTGCGGAGTTGTAAAGGCATTGTGTAAGGCATCCATCAAACAATGGATGCAAAAACAGTTTTAGGAATGGTGTAGCGACTATAAAGAGTTTTAGAAATGGTAACAACTATTCAGGATTGACACTGGCCAAAGAATTCATTAAGGAACCAAACATTCAGCAGGTTCTGCGGAGAAAAAGAGAAAACATGAATCCACGTCTTGCACTGATGCAAAGTCCTGGATAGATAGAGGTTTCTATTACTAGGTAAAGAAAAACCAGAAGCATGTAACTATATAAGTCTTATAAAAAAGACCAAGCTAGAGGACATACTCTAAATAACAAAGTACCACAATAGATGGGAAATTTCCGTGGTAGAAAATGACAAATACCGTCCAGCTCCTTTCAAATCTAATCTAATATTGTAAAACGTAGTATTTGATTTGTCGACACTAACTACTGCCGTGTAAGAATTATTACTGTAGACCAAGAATGTCACAGGACAGTTAACGTAAAACATTATTAATACGTAGATGAAGGGTGGGTGGCTCAGTGGTAGAGTCTCTGCCTGTGGATTCAAGGGTCCCAGGTTCGAATCCCACCGTTGGCCATGATTTTTTAATTTAATTTAAAATTCTGATGCCCCACTCGACCATTCACTGTTGGGTTCTAATTAGCAAAGCCTACACAGAACACGAGGCTAATGACCTTAGCAGTCGATGCCGATGACACCAAATAAAAAAAATACGTAGATTAATAACTAACTTTTTGTAATGTGTTTTATACCTCCACAAAATACTTAAGTCCGGTATGGTTCCATCTTTGCTTTGCTTATAGTAGTTTTTCATATTTTTCTTGATGTTTTCTATGGCTATTATTTATTTTGTCTACTTTAATGTATGCGCATTTCCCAATTACATCCTGTATATACGTCCTTACGGTATATAGTATTGTGTGATCTCTGAATGCTAAAGATAAAATATTTCTACATTGTTTTAAGGATGAAGACGAAGTTACTATTACTACCACGAAAGAATTTTCAAAAGGCGTGACAGTAGAAAAAGAACTACAAATAAAATCGAACTCTATAAACACTGTGGACCTCAAAAATTTTATAACTAAAGATACCGATCAAAAACTTGATATAAATTTATTAAACGGTAACACTATTATTAAAAATCTATTTGTAAATGGTTCTTACGATGGTAAAGATATAAAAACGTTGGACGATAGTTTAGTAAAATTGTCGGGAAACCAATTTGTATTTTCTGTACTTAGTTTTAACGATTTGGAAGCGAATAATTTGGAAATTGATAGAAAACTGAATGATGTCAAAGCTGAAGAATATTTGTATATAACGGAACCAGTGGAATTCGATAAAAAAATCGAGTTTGATCATTTAATTGTTGAAAATTTGACAATACATGGTAAGTACTTACCTAAAGCCAATCTAAATAGTCCAGTCAAAAAATACCCTGTATATAATTGTATAATTGCATGTGTATTCTTTTTTCGGCTGTTACAAGTTAATAATGTTAAATTACATGGTATCTGGAGTAAGCTCAGATAGAGAATATACCATTACATCCCACTTTTTTGAGGCGTGAAACAAATTTGATAATTAATTAACGACCTTTAATTAAATAAACAATTACTATAATACAAGAATATTATTGTGTTGTAATGATCTTCTCTATCCGAATGGACCCTAACGCAAATGATTAATATACGAGGGGAACTTGAAAAGGTTACTCTTGATTTTACCAGTATTAATCTAAGTATAAGCCAACTACAATCTGGAAATAATATTTTTCTCTTTTTATAGGGCAATGTAAGGGTAATATATTTAAAAATATATTTAAACATATATTTAAAAATATATATAGTTAATTTTATAGGTAAAATTTTTAATATTAAAATACCAAACAAATTATTTTGTTTCCTCTATAATACGCTTTTGGAGTGTTAAAAATCAGCTACTTTATGCAACCAGTTGCATAATGGACTTTACCTAGTTTTTATTTTATTCGAATTTAGATTATTTTTTAATTTCTGATTAATATTTGGACATTATGAAACTGGTTTCGAAAAATTCAATATGTCAACAGTTGCGAAAATCAATAATATATGTTATTATTGAAAATTTATATCAAAGAAGGGTAGGTTAACATAAACATAGAATTTGGATAAACTTACAACCCAGTAATAATTTTGTGTTGGTCCTTATTTTCCAATCTAAATCAGCACAAAAGAATTAAAACACAATGTACGACAAAATAACCCAGTTTCTTAAAAATCTAAATAACTTTAACAAGCGATATAAACAAACTACAATAAGTGGTCGAGAATAAATAAATATTATTTTCCATTTGTCAATAAAAGAATGAAGTTAATCATACGCAACTAACAATAGAAAAAAGTAATAATAGTGGTTGCCTAGTATTTTTTTCCAAAACACAATTTTATAAACAATCTAGTCAAAATTAGGAAAAAAATGTATGTATCACGTTACGAAATACAGTTTTATGTAACTTGTTCATGTTTCAGGGACTCGCTCTGCTCGTCCCGCAAATATTAAGTAGTTACATAAAATAAGGCATTTCGTAAATGATTTCATAAATAGCTATAATTCATCTTTATACAGGGTGGCCACTTTTTTAATAGGATTGTATTATTAATTTCCAAACGATACTAGTTAGAAAGTCGGTTAAATGGAGAAAAAGTTGCCTATCTTGAAACATAATCTAGTGGTGGAAATTAATCGAAAATAGCAGGCCCGGTTCTTGAGATATTTTGATAAAAGGAAATTCGATCTTTTCGGTTTTTTGGTTATCGTTCAATTATTTTCAGAACTACCAAAAAATATTTTAAAGGTTTTTATTTGATAGTAAATTTTCTTTGATTTGATGTTTTTATATTTTGCATCCAACGTTTCGTATTCTTCGGACCACCCACAACTTATTTTTTTTAAATATGGACCTGGATATTTTATAACACTATTTGAAATAACTTTTCATCCTGCATCCAGCCGTGTATTACACAATGGCATTTAATGACGGTTTTTGGATAATATGGACCGAAATCCAAATTTTATTAAATTTACGCTTGGTTTCAGACATCTTCAGTTGAATCAACATAATGTCATGCCTTTCGATAAAAATATAAAGTCAACTCTTACAAAATTTATGTAATTCATCAACAACAACAATAGTAGAGGGGTGGGTGGCTCAGTGGTAGAGTCTCTGCCTGTGGATCCAAGGGTCCCAGGTTCGAATCCCACCGTTAGCCGGGATTTTTTAAATTAATTTAATTTATTTAAAATTAATTCTGATGCCTTGGTAGGATTTCCCACTCGACCATTCACTGTTGGGTTCTAATTAACAGTGCTGTTCCTAAAGTGGAGCTGGGAAACAGTAACAAATCCTACACAGAACACGAGGCTAATAAACTTAGCAGTTGATGCCGATGACACCAAATAAAAAAAAAAAACAATAGTAATGTAGAAATTTTAAAACGCAATTACTGATAATAACAAAAATAAATTCAGTTTTTGTAAGTCAAATTATTTGAAAATGTCAATAAAATTAATTGAGTAATTGTTCAAAATGTCCGCCATCTTCTTCAATACACTTGGCGATTCTGATATTCATATTTCTTATGCTATTGCTTATTTCTTCTTCTTGGATATCTTCCAATGCATCTTCAATCTTTTCGCGGAGAATCTCAATTGTTGCATTCGGTGTATTATAAACTTTATTTTTGAGACGTTCCCACAAATAAAAATCTAATGGATTCAGATCTGGAGATCTGGCAGGCCATGTCACTGGACCTCTTGTTCCAATCCATGAATTGGGAAAAGATTCAAATAATCCGTGACCATTCTTGAATTGTGTTGACCACATCCATCTTGTTGGAACCAGATTTTGTTAAGACTATACTCTATAGGATCATCTAACATGTCCTGCAGTATATCTAAATATTTTTCTGCAGTAAGGTTTCCGTCAATAAAGTATGGTCCCAGTAATTTATTATTTAACAAGCCGCACCACATATTCAAAGAGAAAATACATTGATGTCTCACTTCTTGATTAGGTGAGAATTTTCCGTGGCATAAAAATGTTTATTTTTTCGATTGAACATACCAGAATTTGTAAATGTTTTGTCTCCCCAAATAAAATATCCAAGTTCATATTTAAAAAAATAAGTTGAGGGTGGCCCGGAGAATACGAAACGATGGATGCAAAATATGAAAACGTCAAATCAAAGAAAATTTACTATCAAATAAAATACCTTTAAAATATTTTTTAGTAGTTCTGAAAATAAATGAACGATGATAACCAAAAAATCTAAAAAATCGAATTTCCTTTCATCAAAATATCTCAAGAACCGGGCCTGTTATTTTCGATTAATTTGTACCGCTAGATTATGCTTCGAGATACGCAACTTTTTCTCCATTTAACCGACTTTATAACTAGTATGGTTTGGAAATTACTAATACAATCCCATTAAAAAGTGGCCACCCTGTATATGGATTATCTAAATTCGCATTATGGTTAAAAGTCTACAACAATCTATTACATAAAGGTCTATAATGCGGACTTTTGCAGTTTGCTATAGAGCAGTGGATGGTTATCAATTATCTTTGCCATAATGTGTTTTATTTTGAAACATCAAAGGCGCCATTGTCGAGTGATTTTACTTTTCGTTTACCTTTGTACAGTGTTGATGGATGGACTATTTTTCAGTTTCTGATTAATATTTTTTACAGGTGATTTAAATGGAAAAATAACTGGATTTGATATAAAAAATATTTATAAAAGATACCTCAGTAAAACCAAAAATCAAACGATTATGTCTACTTTTAATGTAACTAGTTCAAGAGTTGATAATTTAATATTAACAAAAGACAATGATGAAAATATCTTCCAAGAATCAGCATTCCTTAAATATGTGAAAGATTTATTGAATAAGGGAGAGTTAACAGTAGAAAGTGAGTAAATCAAAGAAGTGCATTAATATGCAATGTTTCTATTTTTTTTACGTTTATTTTAGATTTGCATGTAGAAGATTCAATAAATGTAAACAATATCAACGACAAACCTACTAAAGTTATTTATCCTGTAAATGTACTCGAAATGGCTAAAGAAAACGGCAATAAACTAATATTTGAAGTAAGTAAAGAAACAATGTTAGTATATAAGATGCGACTGTATTACTGTACTCATCTATTTTCTAATCAAAATTCAATTTTTATACATATTTTTTAATAGAGAAATACGGTTTTGTCAGGTTCTCTATCAAAATATGGTGCAAGTACTTTTATAAAGGGTAATTTTTCTACTTTAAAGTATAGTTCCATTATTTATGATTATAGAAGAACATTTTTTTAACAAGAGTTGTTCTCTATAATTTTGGTCATAAATATTATTTTTCAAAAATGGACCGTAATGGAGAAATTTGAGACAAAGTGCAAAATTAAATTTTTTCAATATTTTCTTTGTCATGAAAGTTATGAAATAATGTATTTTTAATTAAAAATTCAATATATTTTCGAACAATTTCATTAATTTGCCGTAACCTCTTGTCAAAAACATATTATAGAACTTCGATCACTGTTTATGTTGGGGGTTTGACCCCTATAAATTTATCGGCTAAAGCCGGTACTATACGTCTGTAATGGGTTCACCTTAAAACACTTTTTATCCATGAAATGAAACACCAATGAAAAAATACTTCTATTTAATTCACTTGTTTATGGGAGTGATTACACTTTTTATTCACATATGTGCACTGACTTAAAAAAAAACACTTGCGTTGAGAAATTTATTACTACGTTATTATGGTTATAATGAACGAAACGACAGAAAACGATATTAATTTACCGACTTTCGGCTAGGACCGGTAGGCTTGGCACAACACTACATGTTGAGCGAAAGGTCCCCAGCTAGAACAAAAACATCCCATCTACGTTAATAAGCTGCAATTTTAGGCTCTTTAAGCTCGCATGTAATGTTCTTTTAATGTAGGTAACCCTAATATACATGCAACCGCCGAATGTCCGCAACGGCAAGACTTTTATAGTACATCTCATAGAGGTTACACAGTAAAGTTCGGAAAACATCACACTAGTACTTTTACGGTACTTTCCCCGAAAGTTGCTCTGAAACCTTTTATAGATGTTGTAATGTGAATTCATTCTACAGCATTATAAAGTGTGTCCACGGAAAAATATTTATTTTAAATTAAAAAAAAGTAATTCTTCATAATTTCTTCTGCTCATTAAATAAATACGATTACAGTTGAAAAATGATAAAAAATGACCTTTGAAAAATGTTAAATAAATATTTTTCCAAGCATAGTTAAGTCCACTTTTGGACACACTATATGTAAAATAGTATATTGGGGATATAGTAAAAGCACAATAAAACAAAATAAAACATTGTATAAATTTATTATTAAAAAGCTTTTGAAACCAAGTACCAATATCACAAAGTAGAGGTAGGTATTAATAATATAGGTATATCACAAGGTAACGCAATTACACATGTGCAAAACCATAAGGTACGTATAAAACACTAAACAATTGGACAAAAGTAGGTATAAATGGCATTTAAGGAATATCTCAAAGGTTCACTAGAATATAAAACACTGAGTGATTGCACAAAAGTGTACCTATATTGCAAACGTTTATTAGTAGCTAAAACGATTGCACAAAATAGTTAAAAAGTGTATTTATATAAGGTATATTTTAAAGGTCACTAGACTTTTATCAAGATGGCAGTTGTACGATGCTAAAAAAAATATATTTATCTACCTATTTTTATTGATTAAGAATATTATTACACTAGGTACGGCATTTTCAAGGGCCGTCCAGCATTTAATCTTGTGTAGCAAAATGACATAGGTATATGTCCAGTGAAATTCTGTATTTGTCCAGCAAAACGCCACTATTGTCCAGTAATGTAATACATAATTTACTGAAACGTAACAAATAAACATGTTATTTATCTTTAGGGAGCTACATGAGCACATCTATACTGCTCTCCTAGCAAGAACGGTTCTATCTGCAAAATTAGCATTTTTTTATTTATGTGCAGTTGTCTACATTTTATCTTTCCTGATACCGAAACGGAATGTCCTATTTGCATCGTAAATGTACTAAAACGTTAAAGAGTTACACAAAAAAAGGTTTAAAAGATAATAAATACATGTCTACAAAAAATAGTTGTATGGGTTGTATCGAAACAACAAATTTTCAGATAGGACCTTCCTTGCTAGGACGACTTTTGTTTTTGTATTTTTATAGTTGGGAGCTAAAAAAATGTTCACCTGGCGAAAGTTTATCAACAATATTCGTGTTCAGCGTCAAGCATAGGATCAAAATAAATATGGCCAACCCAGAAGTTAGTTTTGTAAATCTCTTTTATAAGTATTTGGTGTAAAATGTAGTCAATCATTGTTAAATATAGGTATCTTACCGTTTACAATGATTTATTGTATTTGGAAATATTGGAAACTGAAATATTGCAATCTGAAACAACAGACAATGGATCAGAAAATATAATTCTATTTTATTGAAAAGAACTTACCAAACCAATTCAAACGCATAAATTAAATAGTTTACAAATTGTTTAAAATCTCAAATAATATACCAAGAGAAAAACTGACAAGTGACAACTGTTTTATGTAAATATTTTGTTATGACTTATGACATAAACGAATGGCTATGTTCGATAACAATAGGTCTTTTCCTTTGCATTGACAGTGTAGCACTGAGCTACGTCACTTCTGAAAATATTGTTCCATCCATATAATTTGTATAAATGGAACGATATTTTCAGAAGTGGTGTAGCTCAGTGCTACACTTTCGATGCGAAGGAAAAGACCTAATGTGATGTTCACAATACTTTTGTGAATATTTTTTTTTGGCAAATTACTGAATTACGTTGTGTTATCATAACAGGTAGGTTAAATAGGTAAGTAATAAATAGAAGTTTTGCGAGGTTTTGTTTTCCCTTAATTACTTCTCATGAATGTTGCATTTACGTTGTATAGCAATGTTATTACGTTCCCTTAAAACAACATCGCCGAAAAGCTTGGCAACGTAATGTGCTAGCTGGGATCTTGTTTGGAGCTCGGAGGAAAGTTGTGCTTGGTGAGACATTGCTTACACGTACAGAGCTGAGCATTACTTGAGTATAAGTTGTACTTAAATTTGTATTTGACAACTCAAAGTACTCAGTAATAAAATTGGTACTCGTAAGTACTTTCATCTTGATGTGAACCATACTCAAAAAATTTCAAGTACTTTATATTTCAGAGTAATGGACAATGATTTGTATTTTCAAGCTATAAAAAAGAAGAACTTCTTAAAGTTTTATGGACGAAACAATTTAATAAAGTTATTTTTAATAGGATATAAAACCACATACTTTAGACGAAAAAGTTATTCTATTACTTCACCACTTCTTATCGTTTATTAATTAAATTAAAATTTGTTCATTTTGCAGTATTGACGATTAATTTGAATTATTTTAATCTAGAACCGAGCGGCTGGCGAGAAAAATACAAGATGCCGTATTGATGTAGAATTGACCAGACAAATGAGTAAAAATATCAACATGGAAAAATGCCACTGGTAGAGCAATAAAATAAATTTTCTAACTAAAATATGTGGTTTTATATCCTATTAACATATGCCAAAATTGAAAATTATATCTAAACTAGTTTCAGAGATATTACAAAATATCTCTTTAAAAAACAAATTTTCAACTCCCTGTAGCAAAAAGTTGAAGCCGTGCGGACATATGTTCATATGAACTTTTCTTCATAAAATGACCTGAGGAATCACACTCTACAGTATTAGCATACCATTAAAAACACCCTGTATAAATTATAAAAAGAGGGAAGCCATTTTGAATTTTTAAAAAATTATTTATGATCTGTTATCTTTGATCAGATACCAATTTTATCAGAAACCAATTTTAGTCGAAATCTGCTGACTTTTAAAAATAAATGCTCTTTTTTAACTACTCACCCTGTATATATCTGACCAAAAGTATAACCGGTTTTATGCCAAGAGGAAGCCTTACCTGCATACAGAATTTGAAGTTTTTGTCTTAAGCCGTTTTTGAGCTATCGCGCCAACAGACAGACGGCAGACAACAGACGGCGGACGGCAGACAGACCGACGGTATGAGAAAAACGTTTTTCGTAATCTAGGGACACGAAAACGTAAAAATCTAAATTTTCACGATTACAATACTTCCCTTCTATCGAGGAAAGTAAAAATAAAATAAGTATACTCTTCTCTACTATTTTGAAAAGTAATGTATTAGTCTCCTTAGTTTTTTTTTTCTATGTTGCCGGTTTAAAGCTTTAAAGTCACATTATATCTCTTGCTCGTACTATAATTATGTGGTCCGTGGCGCCTAAATCTAACAGAAAATTGATGTTGTTGGCTCCTGGGTTGCTGCTTGCCTTCAAAGTGGATAACATAAACGCAAAACTATCTTTATCGTCTCTCATAGGTTGAATGTATGGTGGTTGATTGGTCATTTTGATTTGTCATCATTTGTTTTGTAGTAATAGCAATTCTTCTTAGGATGATTTTTTCTTCCACAATGTTCACAACTCGTGTTTGATCATGTATACGGCGACTTCATTCATGCTTTACGCTTTAGATTGAAATTCGGTTTAAAGTAATTGTCCTTATTCTACTTATTATTTATATCTGATGTGATTGGAGTATTCTTTTCAAAATGTAAAACTTTAAGTTCAGTTGTGTCAGTTTTTAATTTTACTTCTTGATCCAATAAACGTGTTTTAACAAATACAAGGTTCAGATTATCTTCACCTAGTGTCTCTAGTGCAGTGTTAACTCCGTTATATGAGGATTATACTTTTTGCAGCTAAATTGCGGTTACACCAGTTTTCATCGGGAACATCTGGCACTTCGTTTTTGACAACGTTTAAAAAGTTTAATTCCAGTAACAAAGAATTAACACAAAACTTCCATATACTATAGCGTTCACCATTATATTGCTGTGTATTATCTTTATCTTTATCTTTATCGGTTGTAAGTAGGTAGGGTTAGGTTTGGCCCAGAACACTGCCTCTTGGGTCTATTGTATTCACCTGCTTTCCCCGTATTCAGGTACTATTTTTGAAACAGTCCTGTGTCTTTGGTTAGTTTTAATAGGTTCCCTACCCAGTAAGAGCTTCGCATTCGAAGATCACATGGTATGAGGTTTCTTCCTCTTCCATGCAAAGTCTACACGTAGTTGGATCATTGTGTAATCCCATTACATGAAGGTGTTTCAGCAAGCAGTGCCCCGTTAGTAATCCCACAATGGTGGATATCTAAGGCCTTGCGAGTTGTAGTGCCTCATTAGCCATGCGTGGGTTTGGTCTCCTTAGCATGAGCTTACTGATTATGTGCCCTATTATCTGTTGCCAGTGAATTTGGTGTTTTGTGGTTGTCCACCTGTTCACTGCCTGTTGAGCAGAGGTTTTGTTTATCCCAAATAAACGTTCGGAAGAGTCTATTAAAGGTTAGGAGGGGTGTCATGTGATCTGATCTCATATTTAATATAGAATCATTTACTTCATGTGTTATTCTGGTATGTTTTATATGTCCCAGTGGGTTCCAGTTGTTGGAGATTTCCAGTCTGTATGCACTCATTCTGGCCTCCCCCTTTATGACTAGGTCAAGGGGTGGGAGGTTTAGAATGATTTCCATGGAGGCTGTCGGTATACTTATCAGTGCTCCTGTAATACAAAGGCTGTACATTTCTCTTTTACATATTTTTTTTGTGTCCATTTTTAACTTTTACTTGCACTTTTAAACACTCAACTATTATTTATATTTGTGTTAGAAGTTATGGGTAACACTATTATTATTAAATAAAAATTAGTTAATTAACGAACAAACTTTTATTTCTTACTTTTACTGATATCCATTAATATTTTATTTAACTAAATTAATAAAGTAAGTTAAGTAATACCTGTGACTAAATTCTTAGTAACATTATTAGTTCATGAATCATAATATTCAATTTTTGTTACATTAGAAACAAGTATTGATATACAGGAATCTAATTTTGATATACAATTCCAACACCTAACTATTTTACATAACTTGTGCATAAGCGGTCAATTAAATTTAAATGGCTCCAGGCTGCATAGGTTGGATTAATTGATTAAGTTTTTCTTTTAATAATTAAAACATTGCGATGCACCCTGTGATAGCTCCAAACGCTGTTTCGTTTTGTCACCGTTTTGATCGGGTGCTGTTTTGATTGACGCTATTTTAATAAGTGCTATTTTGGCTTAGGTGCTCTTTTGATATGCGCCATTTTGTTCAGGTGATCTATTGATATGCGCTATTTTATTCAGTGCTGTTTCTTGACAGAGCCCAATTTATCACACACACGTGAAAGCATGTACCTTGGACTTTTAAAATTCTATTACTCTAACTTATCTAGGCTAAGTTTCTCTTTATCATTAAGAAACAGTTTGGAAGATTAATAAGTACTATCTTACCTTTTTTATAGCGTAGCCTGAACTCTTTAAATAACTTTGTAATAACTGACTAAAATAGTTCAAATAATTTACTATAACACAACAAAATAAATGAAATGTTCATAAACGGCAGTTACCGTTACTTTTACTGAAATTTAACGTAACGACATCTAGTTTAAGCGTGGCCAATTAGGTACATTCAATGTGGATGTGTATAATTCTGTATTAGGATTAAATATTGCAACTGGTCCAAGGTACATTCGGTCCAAGGTAAGTATATACAACACCTTCCCTACTTGCGGCCATATTTTGATAGAAAACTCGGCAAAACCATATTTCTCTATCAATAATTATCTTTAAAAATTGTATTTTAATTAAAAAACAGATGAGTGCAGTAATCACACGGTCGGATCTCTATGTGTTTTTGGAAAAGATATGAATCAAAAATACGAAATATTCATGTAATATTTTTTCAGAATGACATTTATTTGAAACAACTTGAACTAACAAACTTTAGTTCTGTAAACTGGAACGACTATATCAAGCAGATTGTCTATAAAAACCAAACAGACTCTAATTTAATATTCAACGCTCCAAAAAAATTTTTAACTGGCATTAATGTCGAAAATCTTATCGAAACGAAAAAAATTAACAACATTTCTCTACAACATATATTGACTAAAGAAGGTGATAAAATTATACGAGGACCTGTGCAAATAGAAGGTGATCTGTCAGTAGAAGATATAGAAGTTAAAGAAGAAATTAACGATATACCTGCTAAGGAATTTCTAAAGATGTTTATGGTTTCTAAAGATGGAGAGTATTTTATTAAAAGTAAGTCACTAATAAGCAACAATAAAAATTGATTAAGTCTTTTATTGTTGATTTCAATATTTACAGTTTTGAATATAGGTATAATGCAAAATTGACAAAATAAGAGCATTTTTTTTAGATCCAATTTTGTAGCCATTTTCGAAAAGATTTTGAAACTCAGCACATCGTTATATAGATAAAGGATGGGGTTTATTAAAAAAGTATTAATGTACAGGATGTTCAATTTAAACAAAATTAGATTATGAACTTTAAAATGGCACCATTTAAGGTTTTTCCAAGCGAAAGTTACAATTTAATTTCTACAATCCCCCATCCTCCTACTTAGTGCAGGGCCGGTGTCAGAATAATTCGAAATATTAAATTCATTACCGTATTTTACCGAAAGAATGACAAGTGTTTGACCATAGTTTGACCTAATATGTGACAAGGTGTCATGATGGCTCATTTAAATTAATTATCCTGCAGCTTCTACAAGTTCTAATTTTTTTGTATTCTTCGATTTTTAAATTGTTTGTACATATACGAGTATATTAGCATTAATGGCTGATAAACTCAACTAATACTCTCACTAGGACTTATGTGCACGAATGATCTTTCGTTCGCAGTCCTCGACCGGTTTTTTTTACTTTTAGACCCGTCGGATGTGTCAGGCTGTTCATATTTGGTGATAAATAATGATTTTAAAACAAGTTTTTCAAGTAACATTTTTCTCTGTTTCTAAAATAAGGGCTCTTTACTATTGTAGTCCAAAACGGTGGGTAAAGAATAAGGGGGTCTATTCGCAAAAGGTCGGAAAGAAATGGAATTTGGTGGGATGGTAGACATGGGTCCCCTGATACTACACTTAAGTTTACGACCTCTGGGGATTGCCGTTCGAGGGATGAAAACTCTGCGTCGCGACGCTTTTCGGGAAATAGCGCCGTTGTGGTAAGTGCTAACGAAAAAAGGTTCAAATCAATTAGGATAAAAACGTACACAATTTTTGACCTCTTCATTTTTTTGTTTGCGACCAATAGTTCCCGCTCTACGACGCGCCAAAGTAGGGGGTTGATTTACAAGGTTCAACAAAATGAAAATTTCAGTGCGGATTAAGACAAAGATCGCTATGAAACAATTATGTAATATTTTTTTTCTTAAAATGTAATGATTTATTAGTCTGCAGATGCCCGATTTGATATATTTGGTCATATATAATAAATGCTATAAAGTTTTGAAGCGCGCCTCTACATACTCCGATATAAAGATTTTTTATTTATCACAATCTACAGTCAATATTTCCTTATTATTGTTGACCTAGGCACCAAAATTATTATTTTTGTGCATTAGTTGTCATGAATATCCTGTTTGTGGTATAGCATACGTGCCCCTTGTTCGGCCTTAACTTATTATTTATTGTTATTTACGAATATTTATTATTATTTACGAGTATGTAATTTATTAATTCTTTTCCTTGCTACATAGTAAATTGTGGATAAAATTTGCAATTTTTTTAATATGTAACGACTAAAAAAGGCAGATACCTGCTGAAAGAAACCGCCACTCGAAGCAGCACTACAGGACTGATATACTCTTCGATGAATCCAAAAAATCTCAATTTAGCAGCGCTACCACCAACATCAGATGCATGCCATCATCATTCATTACGTACTTATTGTCCAGTACAGAGCTGGCGGGGAGTTCAGAAACCTCCAGAAGATCATGGATGGCGAAGAACAAGCACATTACTGGACGCAGTACGGATGGCAAAAGAACCAGCTCCAGATGTTTTACTTAAGAGTATTTCGTGCAGATGCAAGAAAGGTTGTGGATTTGCTTGTGGTTGCCGTAAAATAGGATTGAAATGTTCGATTCTGTGGTTGCACTGTACTGGGATGTCCTGCAAAAACTTTCCAGACCTGATTGCGTTAGACGATGACAATGCAGAAGATGCCAAAAACGTTCTCGATCAGTTACAGGACGATGAAGACCAAACGTACAACGTTGAGTTTGACGAATAAACCCAAATGGACTATGGATTAGGCCTCTTGAGGATACCACGTTAAAAAAAACGCGCCGATCAGCTCTACCTCAAGGATGGTGTGGAAACGAGTTGAAAATTATACTTTCTTGTATTATATATGCACAAAAAGAATAAATTTGGCGCCTAGGTCAACAATAATAAGGAAATATTGACCGTAGATTCTGATAATTACAAAATGTTTACATCGGAATATGCAGGGGCGTGCTTCAAAACATCATATTATTTATTATATACGACCAAATGTATCTGCAGACACAGAAATCATGACTCTTTTATAAACAAATATTACATAATTGTTTTATAGCGATCTTCGTCGTAATCTGCGCTAAAATTCTCATTTTTTTTAACATTGCAAATCAACCCTATACTTTGGCGCGTCGTAGAGCGGGAACTATTTGTCGCAAACAAAAAAATGTAGAGGTCAAAATTGTGCACGATTTTATCCTATACATATTTTATTAAAACTTTTTTTCGATAGCACTTACCACCACGGTGCTACTTCCCGAAAAGCGTCGCGACGCAGAGTTTTCGTCCCTCCACACCTCGAGCGGCAACCCCCGAGGTCGCAAACTTGCTGTACTAGGTCAATGGCCATTTAGTTGTAGTGCTTTTATTATTTATAAAACATCCTGGCCTTCGGTGAAACCTAATAAATATTTTAAAATAGAAGGGGATGGAAAAGTGACTATAACGACACTTCATTATATTAACCATAGCTCTGTGGCTATCGTTGATGAACAACAATTTTGCAACCATATTTGTCTATTTCTAACGATAATCGTTGTCTACTAAATAAGAAAAGTCGTCTGTGAACGATTATCGTCTATTAACGACGTCGTTCAGAGTTACTGAATAGGTACCTTATAGTCTACTTGTAACGTTTCCAACCAGAGGGTGTATCGATTAGGTTGAAACACCAATATAGTACATGCAAGAAATTACAATAATGTCCATATTTTTGAATAGTTTGCATTAACACCATATTTCAATTTTATATAATATTATTGAATGCAAAATAATAATGTGTAGGGACGAATTAAAAATAAAAGAAAAATTTATTTGCATAACTAAATTAATTATCCGTCGTTTATTCCCTTGCTCTTCCCATGGTTTTCAGGAGAACTGGAAATAATATTTTTCAAATCATCCACTTCTCAAGTTTGAAGCAATAAGGGACAAGTTATTTTATTTTCTGCCAATCAATCAGATCAATATAGTCATCTGCGTCAAAATTAATTTGTGGAATAATAAAAGGTCTGATATTGGTTGAACTATTATTACCCTTAGTTTTTGCATTCACAATGTGTGTGTGTGTGTGTGTGTGTGTGTGTGTGTGTGTGTGTGTGTGTGTGTGTGTGTGTGTGTGTGTGTGTGTGTGTGTGTGTGTGTGTGTGTGTGTGTGTGTGTGTGTGTGTGTGTGTGTGTGTGTGTGTGTGTGTGTGTGTGTGTGTGTGTGTGTGTGTGTGTGTGTGTGTGTGTGTGTGTGTGTGTGTGTGTGTGTGTGTGTGTGTGTGTGTGTGTGTGTGTGTGTGTGTGTGTGTGTGTGTGTGTGTGTGTGTGTGTGTGTGTGTGTGTGTGTGTGTGTGTGTGTGTGTGTGTGTGTGTGTGTGTGTGTGTGTGTGTGTGTGTGTGTGTGTGTGTGTGTGTGTGTGTGTGTGTGTGTGTGTGTGTGTGTGTGTGTGTGTGTGTGTGTGTGTGTGTGTGTGTGTGTGTGTGTGTGTGTGTGTGTGTGTGTGTGTGTGTGTGTGTGTGTGTGTGTGTGTGTGTGTGTGTGTGTGTGTGTGTGTGTGTGTGTGTGTGTGTGTGTGTGTGTGTGTGTGTGTGTGTGTGTGTGTTTGTGTGTGTTTGTGTGTGTTTGTGTGTGTTTGTGTGTGTGTGTGTGTGTGTGTAAAAAATATTTTTTTATAAAAATTGTTCAAATAAAAGTTGTTTGTAATATAATTCTCTATAATTTTTATTTTATACATAATTTCTCTAAAATGGACCGTATTCGAGATATTTGAGAAAATGTGTAAATTTCGAATTTTGAAGAAAACTCAAAAACGGATAAAGAAAAAAACATTAAATTTTAAACTTAAGGTTTATTTCAGCCTGACGTGAAATGATTAGATTTTGGACAAAGTCGGAATATCTAGGGGGGTACTTTATGAGAGGCCGTTTTTATATTTTATGGAATATATCTGTTATTTATGTTTGGAGAAGAAAATTGTTCAAATAAAAGTTACTTCTAATATTATTATCTATAATTTTTGTTTTATGTCAAAATTTCCTGAAATAATAATAATAATAATAATAATAATAATACTCTCCCCTAATTCACCCCCTTACGAGTGAATTTCAACCCCTGAAGTCGACTGAACGACTTGTGTAGGGGAAGGGACGGCTATTATTATTATTATTATTATTATTATTATTATAAATGGTCCGAGAAATTTGACAAAATGTGCAAAATTCTGATTTTTATGAAAATTGTTGAACTATCGATCTCTATAATTTTTGTTTATACATGATTTTTCTAAAATGGACCGTAATGGAAAAGTGCTAAATTTAAATTTTTCAGTATTTTCGTTTTCAATGAATATCTATAGAAAAATGTTTTGAGGTAGATGTATGTGGACAATGTATATATTTAGTTTATCCTCTAAACATTTATAGAGTTGCTGCAATTGGTTGTACAAAATAACCGGAAAAAGCCTATAATAACTAGATAGGAAAGTCATGTGTTGGACACATCAGATTTTTTGTATTGGCATTGGAAACAATTCCAAGGTCGTGTAGCACTGCAGTTGCCACTACTGCTGCAGATCTATCCGATAATCCATAGCGGTCACAAACTTTGGCCAAGGTGGGAAGTTTGACGTAATTTTGTGTACACTGCATAGGTATCTGTATTGATACTGTCATAGGAAGTGGAAGATAATTCATGATCTATCTTGATATCAGTTTTTGGCTTTCGCTTTCATGATAAATTGATGTTGCTTGCATGTTGGACGGATTGTTCTAGTTCTTTCCTTTGCATGAATTTGTCCACTCTGCTCCCCTTATTTATCAGCTTTGAGGTTTCCTTTACATCAATGTTTCCAATAATCATTTTTCTAGGCCCCCCTCTGATCAAGTAAAAAATCCCATTCATTTTTAGGTATCTTTTTTTACTTATCGCAAGAACATTGTTCAAAAATGTCGCATTTGCAAGCCACTGTGTATATGGCGAAAAATGTTATAAATTAATTTTATTATACATAATATATCTTAAAATCACATGGCTTAAATTTTAGTAATTATTCCAGCAATTTTTTTTTGTCTTTTTTTGTAATTTTTCAATGGCTGGTAGAGGGCAGAAGATGAGAGTTGATCAAAAAGTTATATTAATACATTTTTGTCAACATTATGAAAGGTAACTTTTGGTAGGTATTCGAAATCGATTTTTCAAATTTTTAAAATTTTGCGATTATCGCTCCACCCTATTGCACATTGTGCCAGTTTAAAGTTGAACCATGTTATTGTCGGACGACGACAACGCGTTAGCCACTGTTGACTTTTTTCTTCTCTATCCTGTGATTCGTTCGGAAGGCATTAATTTTTTTAACCGCTGTATTACGATCTGGTTTTGGGTGTATTTATCTCAATTGAAAAATGTTTCTGATTGATATACAGTAATTTGATCGGTCTAAAATAAAAATAATATTTGAAAGTTTTACTTTAAATTTATTGCAGCTATCGGGAAAAAAATAAACTACCCCTATGCAATGAAAATTATTTTGTGGGCTTGCTGCTGCTAGTTAGGTTAGGTTGAAAATGAGTGAGATGATCTCATCGTCTTTCACTGTGACCCAAATGGATCTATTATGGCTCATGTCTAACTTATAATGCATCGTACAATGGTTGAATTGGTTGAGACTGGTTTAATGTCGGTACGCTCCAGTTGGATTAATCCGGAGATCTGGAACCTATTTCTTTCCAAAGCGGAGCAGGTATATAAAATGTGCTCTGCATATTCATTTGCCACGCTCCAGAATCGATGTCCGATGTTTGTTGCAGACCTATTCTTCTCTCCGATTGCTCAGAGATCCTTCTCATGTGGTTACCCAGACGACAATGTCATCAGTCCTGTAGATTTGCTGCTAGGGCTCTTGCTGTAGCCACAAATGTTTGCCTGGTCATTGCTTTAGAACGAGCTGGCAAAATTTTAGTGTATATTAAATGTGCATATTCTTGCAGGGTCACCGTGGTGGCATCTTTTTCCTAACCATAAATCTGACATTGTACTTATCAACACTCGACGAATAAAATGTTATCTTAGTATCCAACTATCAGCTTTGATCTTTGTAGGCTCTATCCGAATAATTCTATAAGCCAGTGACCAACACAGGCTTCTATTTCAAATGTAGGTGAAAGTAAAAAGAAATCATTGTGTAAAACATAAAACCATTACGATGGAGACAAAGCGATAATGCTAAATAGACGATGTTTATGTCTGATTTAAAAACTGCGTATAAAAAAATATTTTATTAAATCAATATTTTTTATTTAACAATGGTCTATTTGAACATTTTTTAGGAGATATGGTTTTTAAGAGACTTTCCTATATTCAATCACTTAACATCGAAGGAAAAGTAAACAACAAAAATATTGAAGATTTATTAAAAGAATTGGTATACCAGAACAAAAGTATTACATTAAAAAATGATATCATTTTTTCAAAACCCGTAAGTAAACATGTTTTATTTTTCTTTAGATTTCAAATCACCTGATAATGTATTGCGCATTTCACTGATTTTGGAGTGTACCTGACCTGCAATACGTAATCGAGATCTAACTACCTTTGAAGAGGTTAGAGAAGCGATTAATAGGCTACACATCGGAAGGGCCCAATGCTGCTGAAAAACCTAATGAAAAAAAGCCATCGTTCAATTATATTACATTATAATATAAATGCAGTCATTAAAACTCATTTCGACGATCTGTCTAAGGTTACGGTTGAGCATACATTTCTTCTTTTTTCTTTGTTTTCTTCTTTAACTGTATGGGTTCAGTTTTACACTAGCACTATCTGAGGTCTACCTGGCCTACCAAGAAGCGCGTGTTATGGCTCTTATTGCTTATTTCTATAAAATTAACACTTTTAAAAACACTAATATAAGAAGACAAGGACAAAAGAAGAAATTTATTCTAACGCCGTAACCTTAGACTAATTGTCGAAACGACTAATTTCAGTTTCCTTTGAAATAAAATCCTGCTTCTATATTACTGGCTATATAAACTGACCTTGTAACGGCAATTTGTCTGCCAACGAAAACATCAATTATTCCAAAAACTAAGCCCGGTAAAACTCTAAAAACATAGAAAGCTGCAGACCTATTTCTCTCCTTACTGGTTTCGACAAAATTATAGGCATGATTTTACTCAATCGACTACACACCTGAGCTACACACAATAGAACATGACAAACAAATCATACCGAAGGAACAGTACTTGTTCAGAGGAAGATACAATACTGTTGATCAAGTCATTAGCGTGCCGCATCAAGCCAAAAAAGCTACCAATGACAAAAATCAAACAGTACTTACTGGTGGCTCTTGACACAGCCGAAGCGTTTGACACTGTCTGAACCGAAGGCTTGATAAACAAAATGTTTGCGAATGATTAATCCCATGCATATTGTATAAATAATCCATTCATACAAGACAGAAAATTTAACAATAAAAATAACAATCATTAGACAATACACTGCAATGTCTGGGGTAGGTATCCCAAGATTTGGTACTTTCGTCGCATCTGACTCATGCTGACCCATAACAAGTCCTTAGTATACAGATGGAATTGTATGCACATGACACATGACACATGACTCTGCACACGTTACAAATAAAAGGTTGGACATTGTGGCGTAGTTCTAATTAGTTATTGTTAATATTTGTTCGTTACTTTTTGTCATACTGTATTACCTGTTTACCTTGCGTGAAAAAATAGAAACTACGAAAGAAACCATTTATTTGCCTAAACAACAATGGCTTAACCTTTATATCGTGTCATTTGTCTAAATCGCCGAATATCGATGAACACCAATGGCGGTTCGTGATCTTATCTACGGGGGCTACTTTTAAAATGCACTTAAGATATTTGTTAGTATATTCGACCAACAACGCTCTACCTTAGAAAACTGTCGTTAATTGATAAATTTTGATGATTAATAAAAAATATAATATCGATAATATTAAAAGTTATATAAGTTATAATAGTTCTTGTTAAAATGTATGTTTATCAAATATTAATTTCAATTTGTCGAAAGACATATTAAAAAGGTCAGTGTTACTGCTAATCAGGAACCGATCTAGTATTTGAAGAGAGTTATCAATAGATGAGAATAAATTATTGTTGGAAAATAATGTGTATCTTTGCCTAAGGCGAATATCTGGTACGCTAAAATTGAAGGAGGCTAGTAATTCGTGTAAATTAAAATTTCCATATATAATATTTGTTATAAATGTAAATTGGGCTTTGCTCCTTCTGCTAAATAGTGTTTCAATAATAAAATCTTAACTGGCTCTGGTAAGAAATACGTAAGGGTAGTCTCCATATTTTTTCATGTGTAGGGTTCTGACAAAACGCTTCTGCACTTTTTCCAAGGTATCATTATAAAGGATTGTTTTGGGTGACCAAATTATACAGGTATATTCTATTTTAGATCGTATACATGCATTTTATAGAACTTTGCATGTTTCGGTAGAGAAATGGCAAGCCCTGAGAATAAATGCGAGTCTTTTATAGAAGTATGTTGTTAATATTGTTATACGTTTATTAAAATTAAAATATGAGGAATAAACCACCCCTAGATCTTTCTTTTCGTTTGTTTTCTTTATTGAGGTATTGTAAATTTTATAATCCGTTATGATGGAGTTCTTCTTCCAGGTGTAAGTGATTATATTACATTCAGGTATATTGAATTAGAGATCGTTAATATGACAGTATTTGAATATTGCTGTGATATCTCTTTACAGTAACTCATCATCTGCAAAATGATAATAGGTACTCTACCTAATTCACCCCCTTACTAGTAAATTTCAACCCTTGAAGCCGACTGAGCTTGTGTAGGGAAGGGACAGCTATTATTATTAGTAGTAGTATTATTTTCCGCGGCATTCCGGGGCGACTTAAAGATGATTGATGGTACCATTTGACTTACAGGTGAGAAAAATCCGCAAAACCTCACCTACCATCATCGAAACGGTAACTCATGGCGATTTGAAGTCTAGATGCCACATCGTGAGAAATTAAATTACTGAAAATTAATTAAAAATGTACATGGTCTGCCGTAGGATTCGAAACAGCTTTGTCTCTCAAACTCAAAATTGCCTATAAGTGAATATAAGCGCGCGAGACAACTACGCTACCGAGTCGATAAGGGCTTAGTTACCGAGATAGAGGGTATTAAAACTTTTGAAAAATGTAACCAGTAGCGCGCTATCAAGGTTAATGGCAACTTTTTCCCCTATTTTCTACATTTTTTTATTTAATTTTTATTTTTTTTCAAATTTTCTTTGATTAAAAAAGTAAAAACCTTCTATGAAGCAAAAATGAACAATGCATGCACTTAGATCATCTAAAACGATTTAATATTTCTAAATTCTAATCTACTAGATACCTATCAAATTTTTAATAGTTCATGTATTTGACAAGATCTTGGTAGATAAAATTTGAAAAAATATTTAAAAACGTTTTTGATTTATGGCAAATTTTGAATTTTGATTTAAAACTTTTAACACCCTGTACCTTAATAACTAAGCTCTTTAAGGCTTCATGTTCCAATATCAAAATTCGTCAGTTAAAGAGACTTCGTTATGGTAGAGCGTTGTCGTCCGAATATATGATGCACCCTTTATAAAATATTAGAATACAAAAAGAACAAATTAAGAGTTTCATATTACATTCAAAAAACAGAAACTGCTATGAAAAGCATAAATAAATATTCTAGAATTTACAAATATTTTCAGTTGGTCTGTAGCGATATAACATAACACCAACGTATGTTGTATTGTCCAAATGGTGTCTGGAATGGGACGAAGGCGGACATTTTCGTAGTCCTTTAGCGTATAAAAATTCGGTATCTGTAACCTCCAAATATGACAGAAGTCGCTAGATCTGCCGTCCGAACACCTGAATTGAGGGCTTCACAAGTTTTAGTCCTTCCTTGTTTACAGCTAGCCAGCCAGCAACGTCAGTGAATAATATGTCACAAGTAACGGAACATATGTTGAACGCCAGATTATGATTAAAACAACCGAAACAGAAGGAGGCGTATAAAAGTTATAAAATACGTAGAATATATTTTTTTATTAAAAAGGTATTGATAGATAATATAATGAATGTTTATATTATATTTATATCAATTGGTTTTCTCCACTGCGGGGCTGTAGCCCTACAGCCTTTACAGGTAAGCCGTTACTGATGAACACACAGAACGCATACAGATCGAAATGGCGCAAATAACTCCGAAAGTTATTGAAAATTTTCTGGAAGAGTTCCACTGCTCGTCTATCTCACAGTGTGAGCTGAGAGTCGTCAATTTGAGCATTTGCTTCTAATTTGATTATATTTAATAAACAAGAATAGTAGTTGTAATATTCAAAATGTTTGACAGTGTAAAAACGAATTAACCCTTTCAGTCACCAATCTATATTTTTTTATTTTTAAATTCTAATATTTCTCAAACAAAATAATCTATTTTAAAAAAAAAATGGGGAAAAAAAATCAAAAATTTCTATCCCCCACCCAAATGATTTCATATCCACATTTGTGGACATTATCACTTTATGACAAGATTTTGTATTTAAAACAATATACCTATTCTTTTTGAAGTATTCTATCGAGGATGACACATCATGCACATCAGAGACTTACCTAGTCTAAGATCAGAGACTTCAGCCTCATGTCATAGAATTGGTCGAGTCTGATAAGTTTCATTAGATTTCCATTGGATTTTTTTTAGGTGATGTACTTATTGCAAAATAACACTTTTGTTATTTTACTCTCATTTTCTTTCAAATCAGCTTCTTGCTCTATTTCTTCACTATGGGATTGATATGAATTGGAGTCGCCTTGTATATTATTATTGAATCCAACTCTATCATTTCCCTCCTTAGAAAAATCATCTACTACAGACTCATCATCTACTACAAACTCATCATCTGCTAGTAACATATCTAAAATTTTATCATCGGTTAGTCCTCCTTAATAAATCGAGATAGTATAACCCATATTTGATTGATTATAACTGCAAATGAAATATAGAAGTATAAAAATCATGATGACGTTTAGTAACTTTGTCCACGTCTGAGGACATATAAATTTACACGCCAAATTTACATCTCCAGATATAAAGTATAAGTATATAATCACAAATTGAGTTATATTCTTACCAAATACAACAAGCACATCAAAAATTTGTTATTCAAATGTTTTGGTTACCATTTAACAAACCAGAACGTTCGCTATTTATAAAATTTCTTTATTTGAGCAATATAGAAACGTCAACCATGCTCTTTATAAATGATGCCATTTTGGGTCCATGGTAAAATATAAACCATAGGGGAGACGGGGCTGGTTGGCTCACTTTTCATATTTCAATTTTTTTTGTCAGTTTGTTTATGACTTTTAATAAGATCTGCAGTTTTGGCTACCATTATACATACACATATATTCATATTTGTTAGAATTTTAAATATAAAGTTTTGGCAACCCGTTATGTATACATAATATTTTATGCCAACCAACCCCTAGATTGCAGATAGTCTTGCAAGGAAAGGGGCTCAAACACCCTTGTAGGACTTGAGTCGTTCTGCGGTATCAGCAGTAATATAATATTAGGAGAGATTAAAAAAGAATTGGGCAGTAGAAGAACCGATAATTGCAACAATCTCTTGGTGGCTGAGACAGGATAAGATACTTCTGGGTGAATATAACCAGAAAAGATCGGAAGTCTGCATCTGCCTGAGCAAGAACAGGCTACGTATTGCAACAGGGTTCCTTACCGGGCCATTGCCGACTAAAAGGACTCCTAAGTAAACTGAAAGTAGTAGATGATAGTGAGTGCCGATTATGTGAGGAGGAGGACGAAACCTCCATTCACATCCTAACTGAATGTGTAGCACTCCATAATCCAAGGGAGGATTTACCTAAGTTGAATATACTTCAAATCCTACACTTCCTTAAGAAGATAGGATTGGAAGGGTCGTTGTAGGCATTGAGACATTTCCCTTGCTGCATTAGCGACAGAAGGGGACACAATAGATCTTTTAGGTCGCAGTGTATTAACACCGCATTCCCAACATAACATAACATAACATAACATAACATAACATAACATAACATAACATAACATAACATAACATAACATAACATAACATAACATAACATAACATAACATAACATAACATAACATAACATAACATAACATAACATAACATAACATAACATAACATAACATAACATAACATAACATAACATAACATAACATAACATAACATAACACATAACATAACATAACATAACATAACATAACATAACATAACATAACATAACATAACATAACATAACAAATAACATAACATAACATAACATAACATAACATAACATAACATAACATAACATAACATAACATACATAACATAACATAACATAACATAACATAACATAACATAACATAACATAACATAACATAACATAACATAACATAACATAACATAACATAACATAACATAACATAACATAACATAACATAACATAACATAACATAACATAACATAACATAACATAACATAACATAACATAACATAACTAACATAACATAACATAACATAACATAAACATAACATAACATAACATAACATAACATAACATAACATAACATAACATAACATAACATAACATAACATAACATAACATAACATAACATAACATAACATAACATAACATAACATAACATAACATAACATAACATAACATAACATAACATAACATAACATAACATAACATAACATAACAAACATAACATAACATAACATAACATAACATAACATAACATAACATAACATAACATAACATAACATAACATAACATAACATAACATAACATAACATAACATAACATAACATAACATAACATAACATAACATAACATAACATAACATAACATAACATAACATAACATAACATAACATAACATAACATAACATAACATAACATAACATAACATAACATAACATAACATAACATAACATAACATAACATAACATAACATAACATAACATAACATAACATAACATAACATAACATAACATAACATAACATAACATAACATAACATAACATAACATAACATAACATAACATAACATAACATAACATAACATAACATAACATAACATAACATAACATAACATAACATAACATAACATAACATAACATAACATAACATAACATAACATAACATAACATAACATAACATAACATAACATAACATAACATAACATAACATAACATAACATAACATAAACATAACATAACATAACATAACAGTAACATAACATAACATAACATAACATAACATAACATAACATAACATAACATAACATAACATAACATAACATAACATAACATAACATAACATAACATAACATAACATAACATAACATAACATAACATAACATAACATAACATAACATAAAACATAACATAACATAACATAACATAACATAACATAACATAACATAACATAACATAACATAACATAACAAAACATAACATAACATAACATAACATAACATAACATAACATAACATAACATAACATAACATAACATAACATAACATAACATAACATAACTAACATAACATAACATAACATAACATAACATAACATAACATAACATAACATAACATAACATAACATAACATAACATAACATAACATAACATAACATAACATAACATAACATAACATAACATAACATAACATAACATAACATAACATAACATAACATAACATAACATAACATAACATAACATAACATAACATAACATAACATAACATAAACATAACATAAACATAACATAACATAACATAACATAACATAACATAACATAACATAACATAACATAACATAACATAACATAACATAACATAACATAACATAACATACATAACATAACATAACATAACATAACATAACATAACATAACATAACATAACATAACATAAAACATAACATAACATAACATAACATAACATAACATAACATAACATAACATAACATAACATAACATAACATAACATAACATAACATAACATAACATAACATAACATAACATAACATAACATAACATAACATAACATAACATAACATAACATAACATAACATAACATAACATAACATAACATAACATAACATAACATAACATAACATAACACTAACATAACATAACATAACATAAACATACATAACATAACATAAACATAACATAACATAACATAACATAACATAACATAACATAACATAACATAACATAACATAACATAACATAACATAACATAACATAACATAACATAACATAACATAACATAACATAACATAACATAACATAACATAACATAACATAACATAACATAACATAACATAACATAACATAACATAACATAACATAACATAACATAACATAACATAACATAACATAACATAACATAACATAACATAACATAACATAACATAACATAACATAACATAACATAACATAACATAACATAACATAACATAACATAACATAACATAACATAACATAACATAACATAACATAACATAACATAACATAACATAACATAAACATAACATAACATAACATAACATAACATAACATAACATAACATAACATAACATAACATAACATAACATAACATAACATAACATAACATAACATAACATAACATAACATAACATAACATAACATAACATAACATAACATAACATAACATAACATAACATAACATAACATAACATAACATAACATAACATAACATAACATAACATAACATAACATAACATAACATAACATAACATAACATAACATAACATAACATAACATAACATAACATAACATAACATAACATAACA